>PVJX010014671.1:0-44341 GCA_004027295.1 Dolichotis patagonum | reverse complement strand
TTTTAAGTCGGGGATTGTGATGCCTCCTGCCTTGCCTTTGTTGCTTAGAATTGCCTTTGCTATTCTAGGTCTCTTCTGGTTCCAGATGAATTTTAGGAGTGATTTCTCTAGATCTATGAGGTATGTTAGTGGTATTTTGATTGGGATGGCATTGAATTTGTATAGTAATTTTGGGAGAATGGCCATTTTTACAATGTTTTTTCTTCCTATCCATGAACAAGTGATGTCTTTCCATTTTCTGAGGTCCTCTTCGATTTCCTTTTTCAGGGTATTATAATTTTCCTTGTATAGCTCTTTTACTTCTTTCATGAGATTAATTCCTAAGTATTTCATTTTTTGATGCTAGTGTGAAGGATGTGGCTTCTCTTATTTCTCTCTCAGTATTTTTGTTATTAGTGTATAGAAATGCTATTGATTTTTGAGTATTGACTTTGTATCCAACTACATTGCTGAATTTATTTATTATATCTAGTAGTCTTTCAATGGAGTTTTGGAGGTCTTCTATGTAAAGTATCATGTCATCTGCAAAAAATGATAATTTAACTTCCTCTTTTCCTATCTTTACTCCTTTTATTTCTCTCTCTTGTCTAATTGGTCTGGCTATTATTTCCAGTATTATGTTGAGTAGGAGTCGTGATACGGGACATCCTTATCTTGTGCCTGATTTTAAGGTAAAGTCTTTCCGTTTTTGGCCATTGAATATGATGCTCGCTGTTGGTTTGTCATAGATGGCCTTTATCATATTGAGGTAAAGACCATCTATTCCCATTCTCTGTAAGGTTCTTATCATAAATGAGTGTTGGACCTTATCAAAAGCTTTTTCTGCATCTATAGTGATAATCATGTTGTTCTTACTTTTGGCTCTATTGATATGGTGGATTACATTTATTGACTTACGTATGTTGAACCATCCCTGCATTCCTGGGATAAATCCTACTTGATCATAGTGTATAATCTTCTTGATGATTTGCTGCATCCTATTTGCTAATATTTTATTGAGAATTTTTGCATCTATGTTCATTAGGGAGATTGGCCTATAGTTCTCTTTTTTAATTTGGTCTTTCTCAGGTTTTGGAACTAGAGCAATATTTGCTTCCAGGAATGACTTAGGAAGAATTGTTTCCATTTCAATTTCATTGAAGAGTTTGAGGAGTGTTGGCATTAAGTCTTCTTTGTATTTCTTGTAGAATTCCACAGTGAATCCATCTGGGCTGGGCTCTTCTTTGTTAGCAAGGACTTAATAACATTTTCAATTTCATTAATAGAAATTGGGTTATTCAGCAGTTTTACATCTTCCTGATCCAACCTCGGTAGTTCATATGTATCTACGAATCTATTTCCTCTGTGTTATTGAACCTATGAGAGTAGAGGTTTTCAAAATAGGTGTTGATTATCTTCTGTATTTCCACCGAGTCTGTAGTAATTTCAAAGTCTTCATTACTTATTGCATGAATTTGAGTTTTTTTCTTTCCTTTTTTTAATAAGGTTGGCTAGGGGATTATCAATTTTATTTATTCTTTCAAAGAACCAACTCTTTGATTCTTTGATTCTTTGAATTGTTTTCTTAGACTCTATTGCATTGATTTCTGCTCTGATCTTTATAATTTCCTCCCTTCTTTTGGCTTTGGGCTTGGCTTGCTCTTCTTTTTCTAGATGTTTGAGTTGTAGCATCTGTTTGTTTATATGTGTTTTGTCTGTCTTTCTGATGTGAGAACTCAGTGCAATAAATTTTCCTCTGAGGACTGCTTTCAATGCATCCCACAAAATCTGGTAAGTTGTGTTTGTATTTTCGTTTGCTTGTAGATATTGTTTAATTTCTTCTTTAATTTCCTCTGTGACCCACTGATTGCTCAAAATTGTATTACTCAGTTTCTATGTGTTTGTAAGGTTTTTGCAGTTGTTTTTATTGTTAATTTCTAATTTCATGGCACTATTATCTGATAACATGCATGGGATAACTTCAATTCTTTTGCATTTACTTAAATATATTCTGTGGGCTAGTATATGGTCTATTTTAGAGAATGTCCCATGTACTGCTGAGAAGAAGGTGTATTCTGATGTTGTTGGATGGAAAACTCTATATACATCTATCAAGTCCATTTGTTTACAGCTGTGATTCAGTTCTGCTATTTCTTTGCTGATTTTCTGTCTAGTTGATCTGACCCTTTGTGTCAATGGCATCTTAAGATCTCTGGTTATAATTTTGTTATTGCTTATTTGATTTTCATTTCTGCTAATATTTGCTTTGTATAGCTGGGTGCTCTGTAATTTGGTGCATATATATTTAAGATTGTTATCTCTTCCTGTTGAAATTTTCCCCTAACTAGTATGTAGTGATCTTCTTTATCTCTTTGGATCATTCTTGGTTTGAAGTTCACATTGTCTGCAAACAGGATATCTAATCCTGCTTTTTTTTTGTTTTTTGTTTTTTGTTTTTTGTTTTTTGTTTTTTGTTTCCTGTGCAGAAGTATTGTTTTCCATTCTTTGACTTTCAGTCTATGAGTTTCCTTTTGGGTAAGATGGGTTTCTTGTAGACAGCATAAGGTTGGATGTTGTTTCTTGATCCATTCTGCCAGTTTGTTTCTTTTGATTAGTGAGTTCAGGCTATTTACATTAATGATTATAACTGTTATATATTGGTTTATTTTTGACATGTTATCTTTCTGCTGTTGTATCTTTACCTTTCCATTCTGTTTAATTGTCTGCCTTTCTTGGTGGTTTTATCATATGTGTATCTATAATATCTTTCAGTATTCTTTGTAGGGTTGGTTTGGTTTTCATGAACTTTTTCACCTGTTCTTTGTCATGGAAGTATCATATTTCTCTATCCATTTTGAAGGACAGTTTTTCAGGGTACATCAGTCTGGGTTGTAAGTGGTTTTCCTTTAGGATCTGAAATACTTCAGTCCATGCTTTTCTTGAGTTCATTGTTTGTGTTGAGAAGTCTGCTGTGATTCTGATAGGTATTCCTTTATAGGTGATCTGTCTTTTCTCTCTAAAAGCTTTTAGTATTCTGTTCTAATGGTGAGTTTCTGGGATGGTGGTTATTATGTGTCTGGGTGTAGTTTTATTTTGGTTATGGTTATTTGGAGTTCTATATAATTCAGTAATCCAAATGTCAGCTTCCATTCTCATGTTTGGGAAGTTTTCAGCTATTACTTCTGTAAACATCCTCTTGATATCATTTGGGCTGTCCCCTTCTTTTTCATTTATCCCTATTAATCTTATGTTATTTTTCTTTCTATCATCTTGTAGCTGTTGAACTGTTATTTCTTGATTCCTTGTTATTTTTAAAAGATCTTTCCTTTCCTGTTCACTAGCTGCAATCATGTCTTCGAGGTCTGAATTTCTATCTTCACTTTCATTGAGGCAGTTTTACCAACTTTCAATGGTATTTTTGATTTCCTCTATATCTCTTTGAATCTGCTTTATTTATTCTGTTTGTTTCTTATAGTGTTCATTGAGGGATTCTATCTGTTTGCTTTGTTCCTCTAATTTTTTAGCTGCATCTTCACTAGAAATGTTCACTATTTCTTTCAGCACTTTTACCATTTCTTCTTTTACCTGGGCAATTATTTCTAATTTGAATTTCTTCATGGCTTTCCCTAGTTGCTTCTTTACTTCAGTTCATATCATTTCAGTCATTTCAGGTGTATGGCTTCTATTTTCTTCTATGTACATGGCCCCTAGACTTTCTTGGGATGCACTGGAGATTTGAGCCTGCCTTTTGATCTTTCCTTTTGTCATTTTTTTTTATTTCCTTGGTTTGAGTGGTGTTCCAAAGCTTCCTCTAGGTGTGTGGTGAATCATCTCCTGCACCCTAAGCTCCTGGAGCAGTCTCACTTCCTCCCTAAATTGGGAGATGGAAGCTGGGCGTGCAGAACTGGGGCTGCTGGAACCCCCAGGGCACAATCCCCTGTCCTAGAGGGGTGGATATGAACTCAACTGCTGGCAGTGCTGTTCTTAAGCTCCCCCCAGGCCAGCCCAAAGGAGCCCAGAGTCCTCGAGTGCAGTCTCTGCCTCCTGAACTGTTCTCTGTATATTTTTAGAATCAGTTATTTACCAACAGATTTTGCAAAGAGTTTGTTCAGTCTGTCGCTTTTCATTTTTTAAGTGTCTTTCATTGAGCTTTGGGATGGTGATTTAACTACATCTCAAGGACACTATTCTCATCAGTGTATTAATCCATCCATGTGCTCATGTGGGCAGGGAGGTGAAGGGTGTTTGGAGCACTCAGTCACTGGAGGTGTGGTCCAGAAGTGTATATTCTTGTCCCTTCCTCTTCCCTTTTCTATTTCTTGATCACCATAAGTTGACCAGCTTTCCTCTGTCAAAACTTTCCATCATGCATTCTATGCCTTGGGACCCACTAACCATGCAGTTAATCCTTCAAAATTGAGTCAAATTAAACCTTTTTCCTTTGAATTTTGAGAACAGGGTATGTTGTTCCACTGATGGGAAAGCTAATGAAAATTTTCTGAGTTAACTTGTGTGAAATATAATAAATGTTGTGTCTAGATTCTCTGTCTCTGTCTCTCATTTGCATGCATCTAGTGTTCCAAAAAATAGTTATTGAAAACTTTCCTTTCTAAATTGAATTTCCCTTACTGTCTGTGAAAGATCAGATGATTATTAAAGGTCATACAACTGCATTGATGTAACTCTATAATCTCCTTTACCTATCTGTCAGTACCCCACTCCCTTGATTACTCTATCTTCATACTTAAATCAAGAATTCAGATAGTGTCAGTCCTCCCACTTGATTTCCCTCAACATTTTGTTGTCTAATCTTTGTTTCCTACATGACATTAAAATCAATTTGTCAGTATTCAACATAATAAATTGTAAATGTTTTGTTTGTTATACATCATATTTATAGATCATATTAGCAAGTAATTTGGAAGTTGTAACTAACTCATACAAATACATAGCAGTTTTACAACATTACATATACTACTGAGCATTTTAATCTGATATTTTATCATTGTATATAAATGTCACAGCAATCTTATGCTTAGAAGATATTTTAATGCATTATAGAAACTACCATTTTTATATGTTTTTGTTAAAATAATTGTACTTTCAACAATTACCAATCTTCAGTTAAACTTTCAATGGTATTGGTTAATATGCAACATATTATTCCAATGAAACAATTGCATATGATCATTAAGAATAGCACAAGCCTTAAATAAATCAATGATTATCACATTTTAAAAGTGAAGATATGGAGCAGGTTTGGTGATTCACTCCTCCAACCAACACCCTGACCAGGTAAGATAGGAAAAGCACAACTAAAGAAATGCAACTAAGTTAGCTTAGTGATCCTATTTTCAAAACATAAAATATAAAATGAAATTTCCTGCCTGTACCTTGTACTATGAATAACCAGTATGAAGATAACAATATGCAGTGTATTAATTATTGTGACTCTGTACTAGCCTGTTTTGAACCTGCTTTATTTTTATTTTTTTCACTTTAAAATAAAAATTTAAAAATATACTGAAAAACATGATATAATAGGCCTAGTTATAACTCCAAAAAAGGCAATGCATTTAATCTTCAGTACTGCCAAAATATAATAAAAATAATAATAATAATAATAATAATAACAACAACAATATACAGGCTACCATAGTATTGAATGTATCACACTTTAATCCTATTCACTATAATGCATAGCTTCTTTATTACTGTCTGTGAAAAACATCCCAATTTATTCCCTCAAAGTAATATATAGCTTTTATTTTCACTGAATCTCTCTCTCTCTCTCTCTCTATATATATATATATACATCTACATATAGAAATTATATATATATAAATATAATTTTTAACATTTCATGTAAAAATTTTTTGAAAATTATAGTGTGTGTGTGTGTGTGTGTGTGTGTGTGTGTGTGTGTGTGAAAGCCAGAGAGAGATACTGGGATTGACTCTAGAGCACTTAATGACTCTAATGCATTTAATGAGCATTAAATGACTCTGGGACCTAGTGAACACCAGCCAAGTCTTCTACTATTGCTCTACATCCTTATCCAATCTAAGAAGTTCTCAAAATTAACACAAGTGATAGTAAATTTTTTGCTGTTTTTTTTGTTACCTTTATTTTTTCTTATCTTGAGTTCACAATAGTGATCTATATTTTTAAAAGTATTGTGATTTTGCTTTTTCATTAATAAATTCTTACATATTTAAAGACATTTTTAAGATTAAGCTTTATTTTTCTTCTTTTAAATATGTGAAACATCAACTATCTGATCATTATTATTGAATAAGTTATTTCCTCCTAGAGATTTAGATAAAAATATATGCATAAAGTGAATTTTTCTAGAATTCTTTCTGGTATCTGGTGTACTATTTATTTATTTTCACTATGTATATGTATGTATATATACATATATATGTGTTTAAGTAATGTGTAAATGCAATTTAACAAAATTTAAAGATAATCTGTTTATTTATTAATAGTATAAAATCCAAAATGATGAGTATGGAATACTTAACTCATATTTCTACTGATGATTGTTTTTATTTCATTAAAGCAAACACAAAAATGTATCCTGCATTATAAAATGATGGTTGACTTATTTTAGTAACATCAGAGGCTAAAAAAAATTGAGTAACTAACTGGATAGCTTTTTCTGGAGATCTATGCTTCTTTATTTGTGTTCTTTTTGATTTTAAAGAGAAAAAACAGAAAAATCACAAAGCAAACAATTAAAAAACAACAAAAGCAAAATGACAGTAACAACAGTAATGACAACAACACTTCACTGCTTGTGTAAAATCAGAAAGGATTAAAGTATTATACAAAATATGTGAAAAAGGTTGGAAATTATGGTGCAACCTCTCATAGACTCTGGTTTTCTTACATCTATTATTTTACATCTTAAACAAATACATATAATTATTGGAGCCCAAAGTAAATTTGGGATGTTGCTAAGTGAATCTAAATTTGCTAAAATTCAGAATATTGTCACCCTTACCAGAAATTGAGTTTGGGATCATAGAACAAGTAACAAAGAATTATTCTGTATATGACCATAAAACAAACAACAAAAAAAAATCAGTACATCTTGACACCAGCATCTCTGTTGTAACAATTTTACTATTTTTGCACTAAAGGAAGTTATGAAGACAATCTAAATGAATAAATCCTTTGTAGTCAAATACAAGTTTATATATGAAGACTTGGCTTATTAAGTTTTTTATTTTATTTTTTTATCGGTACAAGGCATTGAACTCATGACCGCGCCCCTGCAAGGCAGGCACTTATGGCGCTGAGCTAAATCTCCAGCTTATTATGGTTTTTATGCATCACTGTTACAGTTTTAATTGTAACTGTCCCCCATAAGTCCATGTAGCAAAGGCTGCCTCTTCAGGATAGCTCCATTGAGAAGTGCTGGATACCTTAGGAGCTCAGGACTTCCAAGACGTTTTGGGCTATTGCAGCATATCTTGAAGGCAATAGTTGAATCCTACTCTTTCTCTCTTTAGTCTCTAGCCATAAGGTGAGCAGGTTTGCTTTATAACATTCTTCCATCATGATGAGCTGCTTTGTCACAGACACAAAACAATAGTGCCAATTAGTACAATAGAACTTCTTAAAATATGAGCCAAAACAAACTTTTGCTCTTTGAAGGTGATATGCTAGGTTATTATACTGATGGAAAGCTGAATTATATGGTAATGGAATGTTATTCTTGTTTTCATTCCTGTTTCATCATATTAAAAATAAAAAGACATATTTTTGTCCTGGTTAATAGGAAGACAGTCAAAAAGGCCAAATTTATCAATATTTTTAAAAAGGATCATAGGAATATTGATAAATTGGATAATGATATAGTCTCCAGATGCTTCTGATTCATATGCTAACAATAATTTCAAGTATTATTTAAATTATCAAATGATCTATTGCTATATTTCAGCCTATAACAAGAGATTTATTTATTTGTATATGTTTTCCTTATTCTGGAATTTATTTCTCTTTGAAAATCCCTATGAGGAAAATCTGGTTCTAGGAAATATATTAGTTATTGTTAAACCAAAATTCCCTACTGCTTTTCTTAAATTATAGCCTTTTTTCTGGTACACAAACAGGTTGACATTTATTTTTCCTCAGGATATTGGAGATACTCTTACTCTCTTTTCCAGTTACAGTAAGTTTTGACCTTCATATTGAAGATAAAATAACCTATTTTTACCTTCTGCTTTTAGAACCAAATATCATGATGTTCCATAAGTTATGGTCATGTGGGAGAAAGAGGAATCACTGAAGTACTGTGAATGCAAAGACTTTCAGTAACTCTTGTCAAAATTTGTGGATCATGAAGACTTGAAAGAGAAATAGTTTTACAAATCTCTAAGCTAAAATGAGTTTAGTGCCAATTATAAACAAGAATGTGTCTCCCAATGGCATTTTGGAGATTTCTTAATGGCACAGATTTCAATCAAATAGGAAACCATAAAGGATTTCTCTTGGTAACAATTGAAAGTATTATTTATCATGTATTAAATGAAAGCAGTAAAGAATTTTTTCTTTCTCACAATCAGAAAGGAAATTTCCAGAAGTACAAACTGGAATTTTGAGAAGCCTGGGTATCAGTATTGTTTGATTCATCTTGCAGCACTGGAGAAACATTTTGAAATAAAGGTACTATGTCTTGCTAAGAGATAACACTAGTAGTAGTAGTATTTTATAGACTCACAATGCTATCTTTTTAAATGTATGAAAATATTAGATAAATTTAAGAGCCAAATAATCAGTATATAGGCACAGGTACTCTGCAGTGCAAATACATTCATGTTGGTCAGTAGAAGGGCAAATCACTGAAATATGTATCACATGCTTACACATATCTAAATGCCACTCAAGGGATAAAGAAAACAAAAAATCGGCTTAACCTTTGAAAAGTGCTTACTGTATAGGATCTGTGCTCTAATTATGAAGCGGTCTCTCAAGATGGATAAATGTCATTACAAGAACGTTTGCTTTCATCACTTTATGCTGTTAAACAAAATTATCTTCTTGCAAGACAAGTGATTTCTTCATCATTATCATACCGTCTGCATGGGTTTTTCTCACTTTTCCAACTTAATGCATATTCCCACTTAGTGTTCAGACATTTGTATTCTGTAAGACATTGTAATCTCTCATTTTGACCTGGAAATTTTACTTTTGACAAAAGATTATGACAGGATATTAAATAATATGTGATGTTGCTCTTGAATTTTCTGAATGATGACATTAGCTGGGTACATTGTTAACTTTTTCCACCCCACATCCTAATGGAATAACATTGAAAATCTACAAAATTACAGTTAGCAACAGTCTAGAAAAATGTATTCATAGATCTATAAATACTGCAAAAAATACGCTTATGTGATATAAGCTAATATGAGAAATAATAAACCTGTCTGGATATATACATTTGTAACACATAGAAGATAAATGATTAGTAAGCAATTCTAACTGGTTATCTACTGATCTTCTCTTCTTTTGAAGATACTGACTGTGGCAGTAACAGGACTTAGAGGAGGAAACCAAGGCATCTGACTCCATGGCAGGCAAAGGAGTTAGCATTTGCATTGTCTACCAGACCTTGGATGTTAACTTTCTTCTTAGATCATGATTTCATTCCCAGATCTATAAAAATTTAAAAGGCAAACAACAGAAACACATTCTATGAAAAGCAGTGACATTAAATATAGTAGTCACAAGCCACATGTGGCTACTTCTATTTAGATTAATTAAAAGTAAACACATTTTTTATTTTTAAAGAGGGTAAAATTAAACAGAACAAAACAGAACAAATCAGATCATAAGATAACAATGAAAGAGACATGTATTTCAAAGCAAGACAACTGGAGATCTTCACTATCTATCACTATATTGTCTCTGGTTTTCTTCTGAATAGCTGTCCATATCTTCACATACAATAAATTCATACAAAACAAAATAGTATAAAACTGATCAGAACAGGATGATGAAGGTATTTTAGTTCTTCAAGATCAGACAATAAGGAAGTCAACAATGGCTGCCATAAGGTCTCTCATTCTCTTCAAAACAGCTGTCCATAACTTCATGTATGTTGAAATTAAACAAAACAAAACAGACTAAAATCACTCTGATATTATTGCTAGATTTCACATCGTGATTTTACAGAATCAGCACTGAGTACCTTAGTGTCTCTTTTTCTTCAAAGTAACTGTTCATTTCATTATGCAGTATATTACTGAGTCTCATAAACTTTTTAGAAGTTCTACACATGCATGAGCCTCCATATGTATACTTATCCTTTTTGTATTAGAGGGAAAAACAGAACAAACCAAGGCAAAACAAAACAAATTCCTAGAAAACCACAAAACAAAAAAGACATATAAACAACAATAGCAAAGAGCCCAGAACAGTGACAGTATAAGCCTTCAAAACAAGGTGTTATGAGCATAACTAGGGTTGTTATTTTACATAATAATTTTAAAGAGTTCCTCAGATCACTGTACAATAATATGTACAATTGTTCCAATCCTATGAATGTTAACTATTTTGTTCCAAGAAAGATGTAGCACAATCATCTTAGCTGTCCTAAGTGTCTTAGATACTTTAGACATGTTTTGTTTTGCCTTCCTTTTTCTTTTTCATTTTCACTGAGATATTATTTTTCCCCTTAAGCAGATTCTTACCCTTTCACTGTAATTATTGAGTTTTTTTAATCTTATGTACTCTTACCATTTCTTATACTAGGGAGACTATATGATATTTTCACATGTGAGTTTAATTTATTTCACTTATGAGTATGGTCTCAAGTTGCATCCATTTACTTATAAATATCTCAATATGATCATTCTTTATAGCAGAGTAGTACTCCATTGTATAAAATACCACATCTTTTTTACCCATTCCTCAGTTGATGGGCATTTAGGTTGTTTCCAAGATCTGGCTATTACAAATTGTGTTTCTATAAACATGGGTGCACATATATCACTGTGGTATGATGTTTTCAGTTCTTCTGGGAACATTCCCAGAAGTGGAATAGCTGGATCAAATGTGACCTCCAATCCCAGTTTTGAGGAAACTCCAAACTGACCTCCACAGTGGTTGCACCCATCTGCACTCCCACCAATAGTGCAAAAGAGTTCCTTTTTCCCTTCAGCCTCTCCAGTATTGTTGTTGGTAGTTTTCTTTATCCTGGCCATTCTTTCTGGAGTGAGATGAAACCTCAGTGTTGTTTTAATTTGCATTTCTCTAATGACCAATGATGCTAAACAGTTTTTCATGTATTTATTTGCCATTTGTATTTCTTCATTGGAGAACTGTGTATTCATCTCAGATACCCATTTTTGGATTGGGTCTTTGAATTTGGGGGATCTGATTTTTTTTTAATTCTTTATATATTCTAGACAGAAGTCCCTTGTCTGAGGAACCATTCACTAAGATTTTTTCCCAATTTGTGGGGTTTTTTTGGCTATGCTGGAGATTTCTTTAGACATGTAAAAACTCTTTAATAGGATGCTATCCCAGTTATTGATTCTGTAAAGTATTTCGTGTGCGTTTTGATTCTTGTTCATAAATTCCTTACCTACCCTTATGTCTTAAAGTTTTCTTCCTACTTTGTCTTCCAACAGATTTAGTGTTTCTGTTTTAATATTTAGATCTTTGATCTATTTAGACTTTAGTTTAGTACCTGATCATAGGCATGGGTCTAGGTTTAGTTTTTCAACATATGGAGAGCCCATTTTTCCAGCACCATTTATTAAAGAGACTACCTTTCTTCCAGTGGAAGTGCTTGGCCACTATCAAAAATAAGGTGGTTGAGTATGTTTGTAGTTGTATCTGTATCTTCTAATATATTCCATTAATCTTCAGGTCTGTTTTTATTCCAGTACCACATTGATTTTATTACAGTAACTTTGTAGTGTAATTTCAAGTCAGAGATTGTGATGCCTCCTGCCTTGCCTTTGTTGCTCAGAATTTCCTTTGTTATTCTAGGTCTCTTCTGGCTCCAGGTGAATTTTAGGAGTGATTTCTCTAGATCTATGAGGTATGGTAGTGGTATTTTGATTGGGATTGCATTAAATCCGTATAACAATTTTGGGAGAATGGCCATTTTTACAATGTTTGTTCTTCCTACCCATGAACAAGGGATGTCTTTCCATTTTCTGAGGTCCTCTTTGATTTTTTTCAAGGTATTATAGTTTTCCCTGAGTATATCATTTGCTTCTTTTGTTATATTAACTCAAGTATTTCATTTTGTTGGATGCTATTGTAAAGGGTGTGGCTTCTCTTACTTTTCTCTCAGTGGTTTTGTTATTAGTACACAGGAATGCTATTGATTTTTGAGTGTTGACTTTGTATCCAGCTACATTGCTGAATTTATTTCTTACTTAGGAGTTTTGGGGGTATTCTATGTAGAGTATCATGTCATCTGCAAATAATGATAATTTAACTTCTTCATTTCCTATCTTATTCCTTTTGTTTCTCTCTCATGTCTCATTGTTGTGTCTAGTATTTCCAGCACTATTTTGTATAGGAGTGGTAATAATGGATGTCCTTGTTTTGTTTCTGATTTTAGGGTAAAGGCTTTTGGCCATTTAATATGATGCTGGCTGTTGGTTTGTCATAGATGGCTTTTATCATATTGAGGTAAAGACCATCTATTCCAAATTTCTGTAAGGTTTTTATCATGAATAAGTGTTGGACTTTATCATAAGCTTTTTCTGCATCTATAGAAATAAACATGTGGTTCGTATTTTTGGATCTGTTGATATGGTGGATTACATTTAGTGATTTGTGTATTGTGAGCAATCCCTGTATTCCTGGGATGAATCCATGGTGTATAATCTTCTTGATGATTTGCTACATACTGTTTGACAAAATTTTACTGAGAATTTTTGCATCTATGTTCATTAGTGTGATTGGCCTCAAGTTCTCTTTTTTGGTTGGGTCTTTCTCAGGTTTTGGTAGTAGAGTAATGTTTGCTTCCAGGAATGAGTTAAGGAGAATTGTTTCCCTTTTGTTTTCATTGAAGAGTCTGAGGGGTGTTGGCACTGAATCTTCTTTGAATTCCTTGTAGAATTCCACAGTGAATCCATCTGGCACTGGGCTTTTCTTCGTTGGTAGAAATTTAATTACATTTTCAATTTCATTAGTTGAAATTGGGTTATGCAACAGTTTTACATCTTGACCCAGCTTTGGTAATTCATATGTTTCCAGGTATCTGTCCATTTCTTCTGTGTTATTAAGCCTATGAGAATAGAGTTTTTCAAAATAGGTATTGATGATCTTCTGTATTTCAACAGGATCTGTAATGATTTCAACTTTTTCATTCCTTATTGCATGAATTTGAGTTTTTTTCTTTCCTTTTTTAAGTAAGGTTGGCTAGAGGCCTGTCAATTTTATTTATTCTTTCAAAGAACAAACTTTTTGATTCATTGATTCTTTGTATTGTTTTCTTAGTCTCTATTGCATTGATTTCTGCTCTGACCTTTATAATTTCCTCCCTTCTTTTGGCTTTGAGCTTGCCTTGCTCTTCTTTTTCTAGATATTTGAGGTGTATCATTAGGTTATTTATCTGTGTTCATTCTGTTTTCCTGATGTGGGAGTTAATCACAATAAATTTTCTTCTCAGGACTGCTTTCACTGTGTCCCACAGGTTCCAGTACAATCTATTTGTATTTTCTTTTTTCTGTAAATATTGTTTAGTTTCTTCTTTAATTTCCTCTGTGACTTTCTGATTGCACAGGAGTATATTATTCAATTTCCAGGTGTTTGTGGTGTTTTTGTAGTTGTTTTTGTCATTAATTTCTAGTTTCATGCCACTATGATCCGGTAACATGCATGGGATAATTTCAATTCTTTTGCATTTACTTAAGTATGTTCTGTGGACTAGTATATGGTCTATTTTAGAGAACATTCCACGTGCTGCTAAGAAGAATGTATATTCTGATGCTGTTGGGTGGAATACTGTATATGTCTACTAAGTCCATCTGTTCACAGGTGTGATTCAGTTCTGTTATTTCTTTGCTGATTTTCTGTCTAGTTGATCTATCCCTTTGTGTCAATGGTGTGTTAAAATCTCCTGTTACAACTGTGTTATTGCTTACTTGATTTTTCATTTCTGTTAATTTTTTTGTATAACTGTGTTCTCTGGAATTTGATGCATATATATTTAAGATTGTTATGTGTTCCTCTTGAAGTTTCCCCTAACTAGTAAGTAGTGGCCTGTTTATCTCTTTGAATCATTCTTGGTTTGAAGTTCACATTGTGTACAAACAGATTGGGTACAAGCAGCTACTCCTGCTCTTTGGGGGATCCTATTACATGCAGAATTGTTTTCCATCCTTTGACTTTCACTCTATGAGCTTCCTTTTGGGTTAGATGGGTTTCTTGTATGCAGCATATGGTTGGATGTTGATCCATTCTGCAATTGTGTTTCTTTTAATTGGTGAATTGAAGCCATTTACATTAATGGTTATAACTAATATATATTGGTTTACTTTTGACATGTTATCTTTCTGATTTGATTTTTTACCTTTTCACTCTATTTGTTTGCCTTGCTTAGTGGTTTTTTCCTATGTCTGTCTAGAATGTCTTTCAGTATTCTTTGAAGGGTTGGTTTGGTGGTCATGAAGTTCTTCAGCTGTTCTTTGTCATGGAAGTATCTTATTTCTCCATCCATTTTGAAGGACAGTTTTGCAGGGTACGTCAGTCTGGGTTGTAAGTCATTTTCCTTTAGGATCTGAAATACTTCACTCTATGCTCTTCGTGACTTCATTGTTTTTGTTGAGAAGTCTGCTGTGATTCTGATAGGCTTTTCTTTATAGGTGATCTGTCTCCTCTCTCTAGCAATTTTTAATAGTCTGCTCTTATGTTGGGCTTCTGGGATGTTGATTGTTATATATTTGGCTGTAATTTTATTTTAGCTATGGTTATTTGGATTTCTATATGCTTCATTGATTTGTATATCAGTTTCCATTCTCACGTTTGGGAAATTTTCATGTATTACTTCTGTAAATAGCACCTTGATATCGTTTGTGTTTTCACCTTCTTTTTCATTTACACCTATTAATCTTGTGTTGTTTTTCTTTGCATCATCTTGCAGCTGTTGAATTGTTATTTCCTGATTCTTTGTTATTTTTAAAAGATCTTTCCTTTCCTGTTCACTAGCTTCAATCATGTCTTCGAGGTCTGAATTTCTGTCTTCACTTTTGTTGAGGCAGTTTTACCAACTTTCAATGGAATTTTTTATTTCCTCTATATCTCTTTGAATCTGCTTCATGCATTCTGCTTGTTTCTTATACTTTTCATTCAGAGTTTCCATCTTTTTGCATTGTTCCTCTAATTTTTTAACTATGTCTTCTTTAGATGTGTTCAGCATTTCTTTCATTACATTTATCATTTCTTCTTTTACTGGGAGACTATTTCTGATTTGAGTTCTTTTGTTTCTTCCTGGAGTTGTTTCTTTAATTCAGTTGATAGCATTTCAGGCATTTCAGGTGTATGGCTTATTTTTTCTTTTGTGTCCATGTCTCCTAGGCTTGCTTATGTTGGGCTGGACATTTGAGATTGTGTTTTGCTCTTTTATTTTGTCATTTTCCTATATTTCCAGGTTTTCAAACAATGTTTCACAGCTTCCCCTGTGCACTTAGGATCACCTGGCCACTTTTTTTCCTGGGACAGACAGCAGGCAACAACTAGCCACTTGGAGCTTGCTGGGCATGGGCCAGTTAGGCCTGCAGGACTTCAGTTTGACCCCCTGTGATTTCAGACATGGAGTGTGGTCTTACCACCTGGGAGCAAAGTTCCAAGGCTTTGCTGTGTGCTGGATTTTAACCTACACAGGTTCTGGGCCAGGGACTCAATTTGGGCCCCAGCCAGCTGCTTGGAGTTCACTGGGCATGGCCCAGTTAGGCCCCCTTGGACTTCCTGTGCATCTTTGGATGATTTGAGACATGGGACATGGTCTTAACTGCCTGGCAGAAATGTTCCAAGGCTTCCCTGGGTGCTGGGTTTCAACTTGTGCACATTCCAGGACTGAGACTCAATTCAGGCCCCTACCAGCTGCTTGGAGTTCACTGGCCATGGCCCAGTTAGGCCAGCTTAGACTTCCCAGGTGTCCTTTGGTTATTTCAGATTCAGGGTGTAGCCCAACTGCCTGGGAGTGAAGTTCCAAGGCTTCACTGTGTGCTGGATTTCAACCATGCACCCTCTGGGTCTGGGACTCAATTTGAAAAGTAAACAAAATCTACAAGTCATTCACAAGCAAAATCACAAGTGTGCCATAGGTACATATGACTCATGGTAACCCTATGAGACAGAATGGATAGAGAACTTTCCCACCACTATGGAAAATGTTTTGGAACCACAGGGCTATAAAATTTAAAACATCATCATTTTTAATTGCTAAATGTTTTTGTTTGTGATGTTCTTTGAGAAGCAGAGACTAGAGCTCTATTTCTTAAGGATATGAAGATATAACAAATGCACTTCAGAGATAATGGCTATCATCAAGAAAGCAAATAGTAACAAATGCTGTTGAGACTAGGATGGGAGAGAAAAGAATGTAGAACATTGTTTGGGGGGGAGGTAAACTAGTACAACCGTTATGGAAATTAGTACAGAGAAATTTATCAAACTAAAACTAGAAATTCTACTTGACTGAAGTATTCTTCTTTCTATATATATTCCCATAACATTCAAAGTTATTACAATGATGTATTCATATCCATGTTTAAAGCAGCAAAATTCACAATAGCTAAATCTTGGAAACAATCTATATGTTCCTCAATAGACAAATGAAGTCAGATGTGGTGGCACATACCTGTAATTCCAGCACTCAGGAGGCTGAGGCAGGAGTGTCACCATGAGTCCAGTAACAACCTGGGAAATATAGTGACTTCAAATCCAGGCTGAACTACAGAGTGAGATCCTGTCTCAAAAGAAAAAGAAACAAGCAAAAAAAAAAAAACAGATAAATTGGTAAAGAAAAGTTGAAGTTTGCACACAGTGGAGTACTACTCTGCTACCACATGACTTCTCTTATATGAGAAACCTAAATTACAAATAAAGAACAAAATAAAAATAGATAATGGGAAATAGGGATACAAATCTTTCTCAAATGGGAAGGGAACCAAGAGATGAAGGGAGAAATGATGAAAGAAAGAGAAAGATTAAGAGAAAATGAATGAGCTAAGGAAAATTGCATATTGCAAACATATACTAATAATTTTTTAAAACACACTTGCAATCCAATATTCTTTTCTGCAAAAGAATTTCATAAAATCAGTATATAGAATTCAAAGGATAAAGCATAGGTTGAAAACTTAAATAAGTTACTTCATTATTTACAAGGAAAATGCAAAATATGGGTGATTGAAAGAACATTCAAGCATAACAAAACCTATATTAAGTATAAGAATTAGCAGTTGTGGCACACTTTCAGAATTGTATATGTGATTCTTGCCCATAACTAATATGTAATTTGGCTAAATTTACTAGCACGTAAATGTTAAGTGTGGCCACCTACATAATTGTAGAATCTTAGGCAAATCATTGACTTATATCCATGCCACATGTACCTTATGCGAAGATGTTTTAACCTCTTAGACACCACATACTACAGTACTGTTAAATTGTTCTATTTAACAAAATATAATTACAAATTTTATTTAGCTTATTAAACAAATAAAGTAATATGGACATACTTAAAAGATTCCATTCCAGACCACAATAAAGAGACTGTCACAATAAAGCAAGTCACATGATCTTTTTAGTTTCTCATTGTACAGAATTATGTTAGAATCTAAGTGTGGCACATAGAATGTGTGATTGTTTTAAATCTAAAAAATGACAAATGTATGTACTATAATTTTAAAAGTACTTATTGCTACAAAATGTTGATGCTTCCAGAGAATCATGAACTTTTGGTTGATGGACAGTCACCCCTTAAATGTTTTTTAATGATTAGTATATATTTTCTTCATTTAGATGGTTTGGCTCTTCATTTTCTTAATGGATTCTTTTCACAATTTTTATTAAGTTTATTGGTAAAGGTGAGATATACATACTGATCACATTCATCACAGAGAATTGGACATTATACATCTTAGTTTCTCTTTTTTTCTACTTCTCTCTTTCAATCCCTTTTCCCTTCCTTATTTACAGTGCTTTGTTTCCATTTATCTTTTTTCTCATTTTTTTCTTTTCCTTTCCTTCCTCCCCTCACCCTATTCACCTTTCCTTTTGAACAACTTCTTCCTGTTTTACAGTATCTATTATATATTTTGGTTCTTATTTATACTTTATATTTATCAAATCTCTTAAGATTGATGACTGTTTACTACTCAGGGTGATAAATTTAGAGTTGCTGAGGGAATTTCTTAAAATAAGACAATAAAAAATCTCTGTCATGGACTGACTCTCCCTTTCCTGATAAATTTCTCTGCAGTATGTGATGCTGTTTGACAGTATTTTACCCAGAGTAGAACTTTATTCAACACCCATGTAGGCCTTCTCGTCTTATCACTACTCCATAAGCCTGTTTATGTAATGTCTTAAATTTTCTGTTGTCATTTCAACAGTGTTCTAAACATCTTCGCCAATAAATATTTTAATCAATAGATATCTTCACAAATAAACATCTTGATCAATAAATAGATTCTGTCTCAAAACCTGCTTCCCTTATTCATCCATAAGAAGCAATTCATCATCCATCCATAATGAATTCAGTCATATCATTAAGTTTTATTTCAAATTTTAGTTCTCTTGCTCTTTCACTATATGCAACAAGTAACTTCACTGAAGTTTAGAACAGCTCATTGTCACCTATGGATGTTGGAGTCAACTTTTCCAAATGCCTGGTAATTATGTATTGACCTCCTCCTATGAATAACCCATGTTCCCATTGGTATCTACTATGGCAGGTCCTTTCCAGAAGATTTTCAGTGTAGTTGGCCTAGACCCATCAGAAGAATAACTAAGTATGGCAATGATAGTCTTGTGAAAATGTGTTCCTTTACAAATAAGAAAGCTGAAAATACACTGTGATCCATTGACTGGAATAGATGTTATGTTAGCAGACATGGAAACAAAATTATTCTAATTGTATACCTTTGTCATGACATTTGGGTATACCAGTGCATTGCCAGTGAGCAATAACATATTGAAAGATGTCAATTTTTCTGAGCAATTGATCTCAGTATCAGGCCTAAAATACTTAGTTAACAATGTAGTAAACAGATGTTTAATAATCCAGTCTTTGTTGTTCTGTTTGAAGAGTACCTGCACAGTAGGCAGCATAAATCTTAAGGACCTTTGGATTTTCAGAATAATAAATACACATTGGTTTTAATTTCAAAGTCACAGATTTGTGTTAATCCCCAGACAAGGCAGTCAGGTTATGCTTTGGGATTTTGAAGCAAGGTATCAACTTCCCTTTGCAGTTACAAAACATCTACATCAAGGATCTTAGCTAGATTTTTCTAGTTTCCTGAAGCTTTATATCAGCACTTGCTGTTTACATTTATGTTATGGAGATGACATTTCCTTAAAACTCCTGAACTTTCAAATCTATCCTTCAATATCCTGTAATTTTGTAGAATTATACAGAACTAAATTAGGCTTTGGTTTAAGAGAATGTTATGACTGGTTTGATCATCTATACAGACCACTAAAATTTTTTCCATATCAGTAATAATGCTGTTTTGCTTTCATTTTATTCTTACATTTACTTGAGTACTGTTACTTCATTAAAACTAAAGTGCACATTTAATTTCTTTTAATGACTTTTATTTTGCACTTACTTCTTTACCATTGTGTACAAGAGATCTGGCTTTTGAGGTTTCAATATGCTTGCTTCACTAAATTTTGTTATTTCTAGATGGTGTGTGTATGAGTGTGTGCGCCCGTGTGTGTGTGTGTGTGTGTGTGTGTGTGTGTGTGTGTGTGTGTGTCTGTGTGTGTTTTGCTGAAGACTGAATCCAGAATCTCACTGTAGACAAGTGCTATACAATAGAGTTCAGTGTCCTCAACCCCTACATCTACTTTCAATTTAAAATAAGAGACAAAGGGCTCTCCTTTCATTCCAATACTTAAAGGAATTTGGGGGGTATTAATTCTTCTAAATTCAGTATTTTTGTTTCTCAGAGAATAGAGAGGTAAAAGAAGTAGAAGATAAGGAAATGACTGGACTTTAGGAACAGTGATAATGCATAGAGCATTAATCATTTGAGTCATCTGTCTTAAAAAAATCATACTTCATGGTGCCCCCAAACAATTACAAAGCTAGCATCAAAGATCATAGATCACAAAACACAATGTTAGATATAATCATTATAAAGACTAAAATACCACCAAAATTATCAAATGTGACATGGAAACATGAAATAAGCACAGACTACTGGAGAAATGGTGCTGGGAGACATGCTCAAAATAGGACTGCCACAAACATTTTACTTGTAAAATGTGCCTTATCTGCATAGTACTGTAAAGCAATGCTCGGTAAAATGATATAACGCTTTCATTTTCAAAGACTGTTTTTTTCTACTAGACTTAACTTCCAACAAAGATCTTATAAATGTAACCTTAAGGGATAGGAGGTTTAATTGCTTGAATTTTTATATTTGTTTTATAAATTACTTTGTACATTAATTTGGTCATAGTAGAAAATTTTTCTGTTTTTTTTTTTACTTTAAAATAACTAAAGTGGAAACATTAATGTTTATTTTAGAATTACAAAGATTATGTAACTATGAAAACCCGATTTATAATAAACACTAGAAAACATCAGATATTATTTATTTTTGTTTTTCCCTTTAGAGACAAACAAAATTTTATTTATAATGTCTCAAAATTATTGACACTTTCCATATTATAGCTACCTCAACTGTTTCCTATAGGCCTGAAGAAAAGGGTCCATTTTTCTGAAAATTTTGATGTTTTCCTTGGGAAAATGCATTTTATTAATTGATATAATATTCATGAAGGCTGATTTACGTGTTATCTTTTAAAAAGTAGATATAATTATTTCAGTGATAAATTTAATCTTTTAATGCTGACATGTAGGTGAACTGATAAGCACCTTAAATTGTTCACTATACCTACCATTTCAATCATCCTTTAAAATGTTTTGTTTTTGACTTGTGAGACATTATAAAAAGAGAATATGCTTGTTAAAGTATTTTCTCATGTTTAATCATATGATTTGCTAAGTATTAAGGTTAAACCACTGATTTTATAATATGCACTTTCACATAAGGCAAGTACTTTCACTCAAGTATATAATTTTATTTTAAATTCATTTTGCACTTTCTGAGAGCTTTTCAATATCAAAAATGTTCCTGGCATTTATAAAACTAGATTTTCATAAGGAGTTGAATAAGGAGTGATTCATTGACAGTCAAGTAATGTTTTCCTCAAATCAATAATCTTACCACACTGGAAAACTCAAATTGTAGAAAATAATTTTAAAAGTTGAAGAATTAGACTATAGAGGTGATTATATATAATTATTTTAGTGAAACTATTCACATTCCTAGTAATACGCAACTTGTGTCTAATCAAATTTAATACTCTTAAGTCACATATGTGAAGTTAGTTTACTGTGTACTAGTTTCCTTTACAAGAGAAGACTAACATTTTGCCAACCACATATACATTTATAAGTCCAGTGTGTCAGAACACTTATTATGCAAGTTAATTGATGCAGTACTATTGCTTATTGATAGGCAACAAAGGACACTAAAAGCACAGGTGTGATGGTGAGATGAGGCCACAGGGTCAGGATAGCCACCCAGGTTAGACAATCTCATCGGTGCTTTCCTCCTGTCACCCTGCAGGGGCTGGATCCTGAAAAGCATTGCACTCTGGGCAATGTATTTTAGGGGTAATAGGAATATGGGGCTAAAATGTTTTAGGACAGAACTGTGTCCTGTATTATATAAAATACTTTAATCTTATCTCAGGATGTTGAGTTCCCAGCACATTCCACAGTTTTTCTGAGAACTATTATGAGAAGAGTAGGGGGACAGCTGTGTCAGTAAATGCCCTCTGGAGACCATCCAGCAACATAGAAAATTTTAGGTACAAGAGGTGATTTCCTCTTATTATAATCTTGGTATCTAACACCTGTATGTAATGTTCAAATTAGCATCCATATTACCTAATTACATATAGAGATACTTATTCAATAGAATGTACAGAGATATCAACTAATACTGAGTTCAAATATTTGCCATGGCCCTTGCAACTTAGTTTCGTGCATGATAATTCTGAGTTAACATCTTCCTATTGGACAAATTAAGTAGGTAATGAATTTATCAAAGCTATTATTTGTACAACATGGTTGCATTTAGCCAATGTCACAATTTTATTTTATTTTAAGGGATAGGGCTAACAATGGGACACATTATGTTTGTGATTACAGCTGAAATCTTTTACAGAATTTTTTTTTATTCCTTGTACTTTCTGTCAGAAGTAAAATTTAGATTTTCTTTGCTTTTTTTTAGCTTTTTTCTTTTCTTTTTTTTTAGTGCCAGGGATCAAACTCATGACCTTGTTCTTGTCAAGCAGGCACTTAAGCCACTGAGCTAAATCCCTGGCTAAAATCTAGATTTTCAAAGGTCCATATTTTATAGTAGCCTCACTCTTAATAGGTTTGGACTTTTTAATCCCAAAATATAAACTGAGCCATATTTAGAGGGTATGGTTGTCTGTGAGTTCAGTTTTAGTTCTGGTTCTGTTTCAGTTAGCTCACCTGAAGAGTGAAGGTGACATCGCTAAATGAATGCACAGCTTTGGTTTCTTCCAAGCAGAACCATTTTCAACTCTCACGAATCTTGTAATCCAACTATTAGGTGTGTTATTCATATAAAAATTGGACAGTACATTTTTAGATAACTGTGGCACAGTTCAGTGACAGGATGTGAGAAAAACATTTTGTGACAATTGTGTATTTGCTAGGTGTTTTGAGGAGTTCGGTAAGCAGGGCTCTAGTTCTGACTGGAATACTCTAAAGAAAAGGACCAATTCTAAACAATATCTTAATTACTTGAAAAAAGTAAAGGATGGATGGAAGTTATAGTTCAGGTGATATAGAACTCATGGTGCATCATATTAGCTACATTTTAAGTTTACTGATTGTGTGTGTGTGTGTGTGTGTGTGCACGCACTTTTTTGCAATGACTTTATTTTCATTTTCATTGTTTACTTTCTGTTCTAACTGTAACCAGATGTAGATGTGAACTTTTCTAGGGGTTTGTTTTTCATTTCTTTTCCTTTTTGGGGGGAGTTCACTTGATTATTCTTTTGATCAATAGAACACTAGTCTAACTGCAATTGCTGATTTCAAACAAATGTCAATCTAATCATCTGTATCAGATAGGTTCCTGGATGTCAAGGTTTAGTGTCATTCTGAATCTCTCACTCTGTCTTCTTCGTTTCTTGCTCTCTGCCATATCCTACCTTTAGATCAAAGACAGATGAAATAATGCTCCATGTCATTAGCCTATAGCATCCACTTTTAACTATCATGAAAATATTCCTCATGAAGAGTTTGTTTGGACTACTTAGAAAGATTTATATTGCTTTTATCTCTTGCTCCCAGGAGTTGGTCAAAATTCTGGTATAACAATAGCTGTGCAGCATCAGTTGAAGTCAATATAACACACTGTCCAACTGCCATATGCACTGTTACCAGAAATAGGGAACACGAAAAGATATTATATTTCAAAGAACATACTGAAGCCAAGACATGTACAAGACAATAAAAAAAGCTGTAAGACATTTCTTGCAATCAACCTGAGTCTGTTTGAAAAAGTAAATTTTTGTTTACTTGTGTCATGGTTTATGTCAGTGGCCCCCAAGCCTCATGCCTTTGCATTATGCATTTGTGATTGGTTCATTGTCTAGTGCTTGGATTGGGGGTGTGAGTGCTACACCGGCCTGGGGGTGGAGCCAGGATGTGATGTAATGGCAGGAAGAAGGCATGTCTCTCTCTCTCTCTCTTGCCGGTTTCCGCTTTGCTGTTTGCAGCCGACATAAATTGCGGCCTGCCATGCCACCCTGCCTTGGAGCCCAATGAGTATGGACTGAAACCTCCAAAAACTGTAAGAAATAAACCTTTCCTTTCCCAACTTTGGGCATCAGGTATTTTGTCTCAATGACAAATAAAAAGTAACTAACACAACTTCTTTGGTTTTTTGTTTTGTTTTGTTTTTAGGCTAGGCATAGACTGGTTTAACTAACACATAGTATGAATGGATAACAACAACTGTTCACTGTGGCATAAACTACCCTTTGGTAAAATCATTGCTTCAATAAATTTTAATGATCATAAAAAGTGTTCATGAAAAATTTTTGATTATTTGGTTAAACTTGGTAATTATACTTGGTATAATAATTTTAGAAAACATCATGAATATAATTGGAAGAAAACTAATATATTTACCCTTTCATTATTAACACTGTCATATAGTTTATGTAGATCAAAATTTTATTTTTTTCTCTCATTTAGTACATTTTATAACATAGTCAGTTTCATTATGACATTTCCATATATGCATATAATAAACCTTGTTCTTATGTACCAACACATTACCTCATTTACTGTGCTCTCTCCTTACTCCTGGGTTCCTATCCTGTTCTCTACCAGTCTTCTTGCTTCTTTCATATTTTTCCCTTAAATTCCACATATGAAAGAAAATTAGAGATTTTTATTTTTTACCCTGAATTATTTAACTTAATAATACCATGAACCATAATAATACCATTCCAGCAACTTTCCTGAAAATATTATGATTTTATTATTTTTTATAGCTGCATAGTACTTCACTGTGTATATAGACCACATTTTCTTTATTTTTCAGTTGATGTGCACCTAGGCTGACTCCCTAGCTTAATTCCTGTGAAATGTGATGTGAATGAGAGTATATCTATAGTAAGCAGACTTTACTTCCTTTGCTATATACCTAGCAAGAGTATAGGTGGTCAAATGATAACTCAATTTTTAGGGTTTTTTTTAATGAAACTTCATGTTGATTTCCATAGAGACTGTACTCCTTTGAATTTCCACAAGGAATATGTAGGATTCCTCTTTCTTACATTCCAATCATTTTCTGTATTTCTTATTCTTGATGACAGCCATTCTCACTGGAGTCAGATTGAATCCTCTATATATAGTTTTGTTCTAGATGTAAGCCCTTTGTCTGAGGGACAACTGGCTGTAATTGTTTTTACTATTCCATCAGTTGTCTTTTCATTCTCTTGGTGATTTCTTTTGTTGCACTAAAGATTTTTAGTAAGATGAGATCCCATTTGTTGATTCATTGTAGTATTTCCCATGTAGTCTGTGTTTTGTTCATGCAGTCTCTGCCTAGACCTGTGTCTTCAAGACTTCTACCTATTTATTTTCCAGCAAGTTTAGTGTTTTTCTGTTTTAAATACAATTTGTAATAGCTAAGTCTTGGAAACAACCCAAATGCCCATCAACTGAGGATTGGAGAAAAGAGATTTTAATTTTTAATTCATTACTACCAAAACAACCCTACAGAGAGTGCTAAGGAATATTCAAGAGAGAGATAAAGATGACCATGGTTCCAGGGACAGCAGCAGAGGAGGATCACCAAACAAGACAGGCAACTGAATGAAGGGGGAAAATGGAGAGCTAACAACAGGAGAATAGCAGGGCAGAGACAAACCAATGTATGCTGGCCTCAGGTCAGCAATAAAAAGAAACACAGGGAGAGTGGATCAAGAAACAAGATTCATCAATATACTGTATACAAGAAACATATCTAACTTGAAAGGAAATTCATAGACTGAAAAATCAAAGGAGAGAAAACAATTGATCCATGTGACAGGAGACCCCCACCCCTCAAAAAAGCAGGATTAACTTGTCCATCAACTGAGGAATGAGTAAGAAACATACAGTATTTTCATGCAGTGGAAAGCTACCCAGCTATACAGTAGAATAATCTCAAGGCTCCAGTGGGTAAATGGATGTCACTGGAGATCATGTTCATGTTGAAACAGTTTGAACTCATATGTGTGAACCCTAGCATAAGAAACACAAGGAGCTAATGGGATGCAAAAGCAAAATAGTTAATGTAAAAGCAAAGGGGAGGAAACACTTGGGAGGGAAAGGTGGAAATTACTGTCAATTTGTTATTGTTCTATCTTGAACTCTTGCATTGTTTACACAATTTTGTTAGGTTTGGCTTTGTTCTGCCTCGTTTTATTAGATTTTATGCTGTCACATAGTAGGGGCAGGTATTTTGAATGTAATGGGATCTATTATGGTAATCATGGTTTCCTATTTTATTACTTTGAAGTCTATAATGCTTTCATTCATTGGTATGATTGGTTTTATTCTGTTTTGATTTTATTACGTGTGACAGTATGAACAACTATTTTGAAGAAAACAAGATTTGGTAGCCATTGCTGATTTATTATCATCTTGTTTTGAAGTCTTACCATGCTTTTGTTCTTCTGTTTTGATTGGTTCTATCCTGTTGTGTTCTACTTGATCTTATTATATGTGATGGTATAAACAAATTTTTTGAGGAAAATGAGATATTATAGTAGCCATTGTTCATTTCCTGTGATTTGATTTTTGAAGTACTGTAATGCTTTCATTCCTTTGAATGGTTTTATACTATTTTGCTATGTTTGATATTATTGTGTGTGAAGGTAGGCTCAACTATTTTGAAGAAAAGAGACATTATGATAGCTATTGCTGATGTCCTGTTGTCTTGTTGTGAAGTGCTGTATTGCTTGCATTGTTTTGATTTGCTTTGTTCTGTTCTCTTTTGTTTTATTTTCTTTAAAATAAAAAAATTCAAAATTAAAAAAATAAAAATTTTTTAAAAATTTTATATAACAGAGTAAAACTCAACATAAAGAAGACTAAACTGGAGACTTTTATAGGTAAATGGATGCAATTCAAGACCATACTCATAAGTGAAATATATCCAATCCACAAGTGTAAGCATCATATTGTCTCACTAATGAGAGTAGCTGAACAAGTAAGTAGACTCCAAAACGTACAACAGATATTGTGAACTGAGAAGAAACTGTTCAAAGAAAAGAGAAATTGTGATGGGTAAAGGTGAAAATAAGGAAGGGGAAACAGGGCATATATGTATATATTCAACAAGATAGCTAAGATAGATATACCATTCATTTCTCTTAGTCCTTTGAAAAGAAAGGTTTGTGTTAATATTGTTTGGGCAATACCTCATGCTTATATTTTCTGTCCTGAGCAACTACTTTGAAGACAATATGTAATGCATTAATTATTGTTACTCTCCTATTATTTTGTTTTGACATTGTTTTTTTTCTCCTTTTTAAAATAAAAATTATAGTTTTCATTTTTCTGATCACCAAAGATATTCACATTTTTATATAATTATTGATCATTTGCAATGATTTTGAATAGTGTCTCCAGGTCATTTATCTGCTTATTTATTCAGCTATTTGTTCTTTAGCATTAGTTTTTGAGTTCTTCCTATATTATGGCTTTAAATATGCTGTTGAGATGAAACTAATAAGCAATATACATGATTTTATTCATTATACTTCTGAATTAATTATATTGTAAAGTTATATTTAAAAGATTCATTCTGATTTCTTCATCTAAATATTTTGTTAGTACATATTGTTTTTTAATATCTTATGAAAAATTTATTAAATTTTTCTTGTATTTAAATGGTTAAGTTTTTCATCAGTTCTATTTTTATTGATACTTATTTTTATTGTTATCACTCACATCTGCCTTTAGATATTCATCAATCACCTTTTAATTTCCTTAATAGCTGTATTTAATTTTATTTTTCACTAATGAATGAATACAATTAATAAAATTTTTTAGCCTCACATTAGTTACTAACATAAAGTTTGGCTCCATCATCATATTAAAAAGAACCACAGTAAGAAATTACATTTATCTAAGACTTCTCTAAATTGTCATTAACTGGAAAACTGTTGTGGAAATATATGCTTACAACCATGGCATAAAGAAACTCTGAAAAATCAAAAGAAAAAGAGTGATACATGAATATATATTCCAGTGATACGCATCAATTTATGTGTAGTCAAACTCATCCTTAAGTGTAAAAACTATCCCCACCACTGTCTAATCAATAGTTTTCCAT
Organism: Dolichotis patagonum; assembly: GCA_004027295.1. Taxonomy (NCBI): domain Eukaryota; kingdom Metazoa; phylum Chordata; class Mammalia; order Rodentia; family Caviidae; genus Dolichotis; species Dolichotis patagonum. The sequence goes on along the minus strand of PVJX010014671.1, from coordinate 16,193 downwards.
TATTCTCACTTAAGATCCGACATGCAGCAAAGCCTAAATGAACAACATGACTCTTAAGTATTAAACATGCCAATATGAATAAGATGAGCTTAGTATAGCTTTTCAAGAAAATAAATGTTCCAATAAAAAAGTCATGAAGTGTCATCTTCTGGAAGTCTGATAAACTATTTTATTTTAATGACTTGTTTTTAGTTGAAAGAGACAGACTAAATGATATATAGCATGACTCTAGAGACTTCAACTGGTTTGGGCAGGAGAGGGTCAGAAGGCGCATTGTTCTATTCCTTTTTCATATCTAGTCAGGAAGCAAAATGGAAAAGAACTTAGTGTGTTGAAAGAAAATTAAAAATAATAAGGCCTGAATGCAGAAGCTCAGGGGAAAGAATAAAAATCCAATTAAGCACTATATTCTAACTGAAGAATAGGATAACATTACACACTTGTTTCCCCAGCTGCAATTTGAGATTTTCATGAGCCCGTGCCCTTTCCTTCATTCAGCGCTATAAATTTAAGAAGTCAGTGCAGTGATCCTGTCCCTTCTGCTGCCAGGCACACACACAGGGGCAGAGAAGGAGACACAGGTAACTCGCTTTGATTTTAGCATTTTGTTTTCTAGACCAATGGACAGCAAATCAAGAGACGAATTATAGTTAGGAATTTTTTTAGCCATAGACCCAATTATAAGCTTGGTGCTCTGTTGGATAACATGATGAGGGGGTGATTTGGAAAAAAAAGTGGTTTTTTTTATAAAAGAAAGAAGCAAATTATTTGTTTGTTTATTTATTTATTTATTTATTTATTTATTGTTAGGGCTCAAACCTAGTGTCACATGCATGTGCTACAAATATTCTTTCATTATCCTAGAGGCAAATATTAGAGATGAAATATGTGTATGTATACTTGTATGACAACCATATGTGTACATGTATGTGTGCTTTTTCTCGTATTATTGTGAATAGTAACAGGAGTTTTCTGGGATAATGATGAATCATTAAATACAGCAGTAACTGAAGGAGTGTACTCTTCCAGGGTTATAAAGGAAAGCCAGATGGCTATCCTGTTCCTCTCTCCACAGGCATATCACTCCAAAATTATGAATCCAATCCTTCATGTAGCAATGGAACAGTTGCCCTCTCTTGCTTCCTGACACTAATAGAAAATTTTTTGTCCTTTACAATATTTTAGGATGTTAATAACTGACTCCAGGGCTTTGAATTTCATACCTCTCCTTTGAAATGTAACCTCATTCTTCAGGGAAGACATTTTCTCACTATTTGGTCTTGTCATTTAATCTGCACGAAAATTCTTTTTCTCTGTAAAAATAACTGAGTAGAATCATGCTTTTTCTTTCATTTTTACACTTAGAGCGGCAACATGTGTCTAGTAACACAGTAGCACTATGCGAAGCTAAACCAGGTGAGCGCCAGTTAACCCTAGCCAATGTGAAACTGTCCACAAATTTCATGCAGTCTCAGGAAGTCATGAAAGCCCTGAGATGATGAAGCTGCTTTGTATGTATCATAAAATAATTGGAGATGATTATGCACATATTCAATATTTCCCTCACACTTATGAACTTTCAATTCTTGTTGCTTTTCAGGAAACTAGAGCTGAACAGAAGTTAAAGTACAAATAGAGTTTATTCAGAATCATTGCAATGGTGGAAAAGAGATATCCATATGGAACAGGGCTAAATTATGAACATAACAAAATGGAAATTTATAAGTGTGGGTCAGGATCTGGAGATGAGTGATTGGAAAGTTAATAACAAGGTAGAGTAAAAATTCCTTTCCAAGCTGAAGTTAGAGAATTCTTGTTGAGGACAGGCTAGTGTGAACAGAATTTTGGTGGGAGAATGAGTAGATGAACTGGACTAGATCTTTGAGGAGATCATATACAGAGAGAGATTCATGCTTAACTATTTTAACAGAACTCTTATTAAAATTGAATTAGTATTTTATAAAATGCAGTGTCTTTTGAACAGGGATGTCTAAGCATCAAGCCTACTGTTGATAACAAGTTTTAGAGGATCCTAATTAAAGTTTGGTGAAGAAGAGGTGTGAGTGTGAGTGTAGGCTCCTGTTCTCTAGACCTGCTCTAGAATAATCCATTATCTGGAGTAGAGTTCATCAAAATTATACCAAAACATCTAATGGAGCTGAGTAAACAAATGCTTATGAGTCCAAAATTGTGCTGTGTTCAAGTCTCAAAAATTATAGAAAAGGCAGACAGATTATATTATTACTGTTAATTTTAAAATGTCTGTTCAGTGCTTAAATAATTTTAATACACTATGCAAAACCTCTAGAACAAAGTCTGTGTAGGAACTGAGAAAAAGGACTCTGTGGTACAGATTGTTCTTGACAGCTCCTCTCATAGGACACATGCATTTCATTTTCATCCAGAAATGATTTGTTGTATCCCAGGAGAATGTTTCCTGAGAAGTATCAAATGAGATGACATCTTAAAGTCTGCTGCTGATCCCTAAGCATGGGTGATAGGAGATAGAAATTCTTAATTTAAGCACAGAGAAAAAAATCACAATTTAGCAAAGATTCCTTTGAAGAATGAAAAGTAGCAAGAGATGAAATTTCAATTAAAAAACTACTCAATTATAATACACAATGATTTTCTTTAATTTTTATTACTATACATTTGCTATAAACCATAATTACACACATTGTGGGGAGTTTGTACATATACATAAAATTTTATTTTACTTTCCCTTCCTGTTCCTTCATCTAAAGATCCCTCCCCATTTTCAAAAATTGAACCTCCCTGTTTACTATTATCTATATTTTACATCACTCTTTAAATTATTTATGCTTTGGGCTTCTAACATAAGAAAAGCCATGCTATATTTAAGCATACCTTTCTGATTTATTTCACCTAATATTTTTGTCTCAGGGTGCATCCATTTTTCTATATATGACACAAATTTGTTGTATTTTATGACAGATTAGTACTCCATTGTGTATAAATACAGCACTTTCCATGTCCATTAATCTATTTATGGATTGTACAATCTAATTCCAAGATTTAGCTATTATGAATTGTATTGCTATACTTGGACATGCATAATCTTATATGATGTCTTACTCAGTTCTAAGGTGGTACCTATAATAGGAATAGCTGGATTGAATATCTGGGTTGAATTTCTGCTTTTAAATTTTGAGAAGTCACTGAACTGATTTCCATAGCAATTGTACAGTACTGGTTTATAGTCCCACCAAAACATAGAAGAGATTTTCCTCCATAGCCTAGCCATCATGTGTTATTTTTTGTTCTTGATAACATCTATTCTTTCTATAGTAAAAATGGAATCTCAGTATTATTTCAATTTGAATATTCTCTTATATGTTGAATATTTTTCATTTATTGGCCATTTACACTTCTTCTGAGAAGTATATATTTATTTAAGATGCAAATTTTTGAGTGTGTCTTTTATTATGGGAAAAGTATTTTTTTGAGTTCTGTACATAGTCTGGATATTTGTGCACTGTCCAAGGAATAGTTGCAAAATTTCATTTCCCATTCTGTATAGTGTCTCTTCACTTTGTTGGTTGTTTCCTTTACTGTAGTGAAGCTTTTTGCAGTACTTTAACATAGATTGATTTGCTGATGCTTGATGATATTTCTTATGCAATTTGGGACCTGTTTATAAAGTGCTTACCTGTATCTATTTCATCTGGGATTTTTACCTATTTTTTCCTTCCATGGGGTTAAGTGTTTCAGTTTTAAGATTTATGTTTTTGATCATTTTCATTTTATTTTACTAAATTATGAAAAATATGGGTTACATTAAATCTTTTCCATTTGTGTAGATAGTTTCCTCATAATTTGCTTAAGATGCTATGTTCCTCTAACATATGATTTTGGCCCTCTGTCAAAGGTTGAATGGCTGGGTGTGCCTGAGGTTTTTTGTGCATTCTCCCTTTCATGCCATTAGTCCACATGTCTGTTTTTTTTTTCATCAAAATCATGCTATTTTTACATCTCTGGCTTTGTAATATAATTTAAAATCCAGGAGTATGATGCCATCTGCTTTGTTCTTGTTGTCCAGGATTCGTTGTGTTACTCTAGTCTCTTTGGGGTCCATATAAATTTTCAGATAATTTTTCAGTACTCTTGATGTATTGATTGGGGTTGCATTATCTATACATCAGCATTAGTAGTACAGCTATTTTGAGTCTATGTTGCTACTCTATCTAGGAGGGGAGTATGACTTTTCATTGTCTGTAGCTCTCTTTAATTAGAGTACTATAGGTCTCATTATAGAGTTCTTTTACTTCTTTGGTTATGTTAGTTCCTAAGTATTTAATTATTCTTGAAGTTATTGTTAATGATACTAATTTCCTCATTTCTTTCTCAGTGGTTGACTAATTGTATAAGGAGCACTACTGAGTTTTGTATATTGATTTTATATGTTGCTACCTTGCTGAATCTGTTTATTAGTTTGAGAAATCTTTTCATGGAATTGTTTGGGTCTTCTATGTAAAAGATTACATAATCTGCAAACAAGAATAATTTGACTTCTTCTTTTCCTAGATATCACTCTTTTACTAAATGTAAATATTTTTCTTTGCAGTTTTATATTTTCAATATTTAATATATGTATACTGCAATACTTATATTTTTCTCTTTTATATTGTATAAACTATTACAAAAAAGTACAATGGGTGTTTGCAAGCAAATAACATACAAATGTGTCTCAAAATCTCTCTGATTTATCTCAGTGATACATAAAATTAAAACTATTATATGATAAGATAAAGAAATATTGCATTATAGAAAAATCAATGTGACATAAAAATGCTACATTTCTAGACATTTCTGGAGTACACTTATTCCAGATACATCTTCTTGACCCTAAGTGCTAACCAAAGCTCGTGATGGGCCTTTGAATAAATGAATCATTCATTTGTTTAGCTTAACTATCCCTTTTTAAATGACTGTTAAATGATCTAAAATTTTTGAAGCTCATATTTTTCAAAATATAAATCATTTGTTCATGTTCACATAAATTAAAAACCAGTTTGAAGTAATTTATTAATTATGAAATTATGCAACAAAATAGATGTTGTAGATCTTATTTCTGAAGGTTTATGAATGCCATGCTGTGGCAAAAATCACTCCCTTAGTGGCCCAGAGAGGGCAAGGATTCTCTAGAGAGATATTCAGTTAAAGAAATGGATTGCTTTGTTTATGTCCAAATTTACAATGGAAAATAAGAGCTGGAAATAAATTTTCAAAAATCGAGTACTAGAGAATAAGCCAGAAAGAGAAAATCTCAGTAGTCAAAATAAGAAGGAAAAGAAGATCCAGAAAGTTGACACCAATGATTGGCACCACTGGTTCCCTTAAGGCATTTGCCAATTACAGAGCAGAAACTGACATGGTGAGATTACTGGGACTTTCAGTGATTGCAAGGGTGAGGTGGAGCTTAGCTGGTCTCTTCCAGGCAACCCACACAGGGAACACAGGGAAGAGTGCCAGAGAGAGATATGCCATGCACTGGAATGTCCCCAATAACACTCCCCCTCCAAGTGAGGTCCACCCTTGTAGCAGATTTTGTGTATTATCACCAGTGAATTCAATTATCCATGAATATATCACTAATCACCTTTGAGAGTCTCTTAATCAAGTAAAGTTGAGTGTTAACAGGCAAACATGGACAATGTAAAGAAAACATTGGACAGGATCATAAAAAACAAACAAACCCCTGAAATTTTGAAAACTGATGCTACAAAAGCTAAATTTAAGAAAATAATAAAATGAGCTCCTCCTTGCTCTTTGGATCTAAGGCAGCCATAGATCATTGGTTGCTCTTCTTCCTCATCAGCTGCCCCTCCTCCTTGTCCCTGGACCTTTGATGTCTGCAGATCATTGGTTTCCCCTCCTTCTCACCCCCTGGACCTGGGATGGCCATGGATCATTGGCTGCCCCTCTTTCTCATAGGCTGCCCCTTCTCCTTGCCCCTTAGACCTGGGATGTAGGTCATGCTCCCCAACCCAAAAGACCACAGTATACCACTGACAATCAGTGACCCCTTCAACCACCTGGAGAACCTTGCTGGTCTGATAGGAGACTCAGCAAGCTCTCATCCACACGGAGGAACTCAGGGTGCTTGCAACAGTGTGGGGAGTTTCCCCCACAAATAGAGGACCTCAATGGGTAAACATGAGTGATAGTGACACCTCCCCAAGCTCTTGGACCTTGGTGAGCCTGGCAAGTGTGTAGGTGAGTCCTTCCTCCATAAAGAGAACACCAGGTGCATTGAGGAGAGTGCTAATAAGGCCTCCTGCAACCTGGAGAAAGTCAAAATGGCATAGGAGACATTCAGTGACACAGTAGGGTCCCCTGAAGTGAACAGTATAGCCAAGTAGATCTGTTGATGAGGAGCAACTTTGAGCTGTAGTAACAGCAGGAACTAAGGGTTGACTTACATCAATATTCCTAGGCTGGTCAGCCTGGAAAGAATATAGGACTCCCTCAACAGGCCTTGCAGGAAAAATTCATGTAACTGGCCCTGGTCTTCATTGTAGGACCCAGCAATTGAACAAACATCAATGACACAGTAGGACCCTAAGACACACACTACAGACAGTTGAGATTAGTGGGATTGAAAGACCAAATATTAAACCAACAGATGAAAAGACAAAATGCAAAAGCAAAATACAATCTCAAGCATCCAGTCCATCAGACACAAGTACAGAAGACTTTGAAATAGAGGATATTAAAAGTCATACACCTGAAATTTCTGAAAAGATAGCAAGTGAAATAAAAAAGAAATCCATGAAGCTATAGAAGAAATCAGATTAGAAATAATCTCTAATGTAAAGAAAGTAGTGACAACTTTGATAAAAAACTTGCTCAGCATAACTAGAGAAGATATAGATAAAAAAAAGTAAAGAGCATGGGAAAATGATGGAAACCTTGAATGAACAATATAGAAAAGAAGTAGAATGTAAGAAAAAAAATTCAAAGAGATATCTAAGAAACATTGAAAGCTGGTTAAAACATTTGAATGAAGCTGGAATTTCAGACCTTGCGGACAGGATTGCAGCTAGCATGAAATGAAGAACTTTTAAAACTAAAAAGGCAGCATGAAATGACAATTCAACAGCTTCAAGATGATGCAAGTAGAAGCAATATAAGATTGATAAGCATCAATGAACATGCAGGGGTGAATGCAAATGATATAGGGAAACAATTCACAGAAGTAATAGCAGAAAATTTCCCAAAAATAGGGAAGGAATCTTATATAAAGATGAGTGGAGCATATAGAATTTCAAACAGTCACAATCAAAATAAATCTACACCCAGACATATAATAAAGATCCCAGACATGCAGCACATAAACAGAATACTAAAAGCTGTTAGAGAAGACTCAACTCACCTATCAAAGAAAGACTGTCTTAGTTACTTTTTACTCTTTGCTGAGACAAAATACCTGATGACCAAAAGTGGGAAAGGAAAGGTATATTTCCTATAGTCTTTGGAGATTTCAGTCCATACTCAAGTGGCTCCGTGGCAGGGTGGCATGGCAGGCTCGCAGTTCATGGTAGCTGCAAACAGCAAGGCAGAAACCAGCAAAAGAGAGACACACCTTCTTCCTGCCATTACATTGTATGCTGGCTCCATCCCTAGGCGGGTGTAACATGGACACCATCAATCCAAGTGCTAGACAATGAACCAATCACAAATGAACAATGCAAATGCATGAAGCCTGGGTGCCACCAACATAAACCATGACAAAGACCATTAAAATCACTTCAGACTTTTCAGCACAAACTCAAGTTAAGATGAGTTAGGAGTAAAGTATTTTAAACCCTGAAAGAAAACAAATTTCAACCCAGGTTGATGTACACTGCAAAACTTTCTTTGAATTTCAATGGAGAAATAAGATACTTCCATGACAATGAACAACTGAAGAAATTCATGTCCAACAATCCAACCCTGGAAAGAATACTGAAAGACATACTAGAGAGAGATAAAAATGATAATTCCAAAAACAATGACAGAAAGAAACCAACAGACAAGGCAAGCAATTAAACAAGGGGAAAAAACACAAAACTAATAGCAGGAAAATAATCATGAGAAAGTTGAGCCAGTACATATAAGTTATATCCATCTATGTAAATGACTTCAATTTACCTATTAAAAGAAACAGATTGACAGAATGGAACAAGAAACAGGATCCAACAATATGCTGTATATAAGAAACATATCTGACTCAAAAGAAAATTCATAGACTAAAAGTCAAAGGATGGAAAACAATATTTCATACAATAGGAAACCAGATAAAAGCAAGGGTAGCTATTCTTTTTGCAGACAATGTGAACTTCAAACCAAAAATGATCAAAACAGATAGAGAACATCACTACATATTTGTCAGGGGAACAATTCAAGAGGAGAAGCTAATAATCAAATATATGTGCTCCAAATACAGGAGCACCCAACTATATAAGACAAATACTAGTGGATATGAAAAACCAAATAAGCAACAACATAATTACACTAGGGACCTTAATACCCCATTGTCACAAAGAGATAGATCAACTAGACAAAAAGTTGGCAAAGAAGTAACAGAACTAAATCAAACCTGTGAACAAATGGACTTAGCAGATGTTTACAGACTGATCACCCAACCACATCAGAATACACATTCTTCTCAGCTATGTATGGGACATTCTTCAAAATATACCATATATTAGCCCATAGAACATTCTTAAGTAAATGTAAAGGTATTGAAATTACCTCATGCATATTATCTGAGCATAGTGTGCTGAAAGTGGAAATTAATGGCAAAAGAAATTGCAAAACCTGCATAAATACATGGAAATTAAATAGCAACCTCTTGAACAATCAATGGGTTACAGTTAAAATTAAAGAATAAACTAAGCAATACTTACAATTCAATGAAAATGCAGATACAACATACCAAAACCTGTGGGAGACAAGGAAAGTGGTCTTAAGAGGGAAATATATAGCAATAAATTCTCACATCAGGAAAACAGAAGGAGCACAAATACTACACCTCAAGCTTCTAGAAAAAAATTAAAACACAAAGCTTATAGAAGAGAGGAAATTATAAAGATCATAGCATAAATGAATGCAATTGAGACTAAGGAAATAATACAAAGAGTTAATGAATCAAAGAGCTGTTTTTTTGAGAGAATAGACAAAAGTGATAACTCTCTAGCCAACCTTATCAGGAAAAAGAAAGAAAAAAACTCAAATTCATGGAATAAAGACTGAAAAGAGAAAAATTACTGAAGATCCCATGGAAATTCAGAAGATATCAATACTTACTTTGAAAATCTTTACTCACATATGATAACACAAGGGAAAACACAAGGGAAGTGGACAGATTTCTAGAAATACACAAATTACCAAAGCTCAATAAGATATAACAATTTTGATTAACCCAATATCAGCTACTGAAATTGAAACTGTGATTAAAAACTTACCAACAAAGAACAGCCCAGGTCCTGATGGATTCACAGTTGAATTCTATGAAAAATTTAAAGATTTTATGCCAATACACCTCAAACTTTTCAATGAAATTGAAAGGGAAGCAATCCACCATAACTTATTCTTGGAGGCAAGTATTACTCTGATATCAAAACCAGAAAAAGACCCAATCAAAAAGTAGAACTAAAGGACAATCTCACTAATGAATGTTGATACAAAGATTCTCAGTAAAATACTGGCAAATAGAATGCATCAAACTGTCAAGAAGATTATATATCATGACCAAGTGGGATTTATCCCACTGCTGCAGTGATGGTTAAACATGTGCAAATCAATAAATGTCCTACACCACATCAGTGGAGCCAAAAACAGAAATCGTGTTATCATCTCAATAGACTCACAAAAAAGCTTTTGATAAAGTCCAAAACCTGTTCATGACTAAAAAAAAATCAGAAACTCAGAATTGGTAGTATCAACCTCAAACTAATAAAGGCCATCTATGACAAACCAACAGCCAATATTATGCTAAATGGACAAAACCTCAAAGCTTTCACTCTAAAACTAGGAACAACAAAAGGATGTCCACTGTCACCACTCCTATTCAACATAGTTCTGGGAACATTAGGCAGAGCAATCAGACAAGACAGAAAAATAAAAGGAATTAGGATAGCAAAGGAAGAAGTTAAATTATCACTATTTGGAGATGACATGATATCCAATATAGAAGACCCTAAAAACTCCATCAAAGACTTCTAGAGTTAATAAGCAAATTCAACAGCATAACTGAATAAAAGTCAAGACTCAAAAATCAATAGCATTTCCTTTACACAAACAATAAATTCACTGAGAGAAAAATCATGGAAAAATACCTTCCAAAATAGCATCCAAAACAATGAAATACTTAAGAATCAATTTAATCAAGAATGTACAAGACCTATACACTGAAAATTATACTACTCTAAAAAAGGCGATTGAAGAGGATACTAGAAAATGGAAGGATATACCTTGCTTTGATTAGGAAGAATAAACATTGTGAAAATGGCCATACTCCCAAAACAATTATACAGATATAATGCAATCCTGACAAAAGTACCATTAACATGTCTTACAGATCTAGAGAAAACATTCCTAAAGCTCATTTGCAAACAGAAGAAACCTAGAATAGCAAAAGCAATTCTGGGCAACACAAGCAAGGTAGGAGGCATCTCAATCCCTGATTTGAAATTATGTTACAAAGCTACAGTGATATAATCAGCATGGTACTGGCATAGAAATAGATCTGAGCATCAATGTAACAGATTAGAAGATGCAAATACAACTACAACAACACTCAGCATCCTTATATTTAACAAAAGGGCAAATGTGTTCACTGGCAAAAAGACAGCCCTTTAATAAATGGTTCTGGAAAAACTGGTTTTCCACATGCCAAAGACTGAAACTAGACCCATGTCTATTACCATGCAATAAACTGAAGTCAAAATGGTTCAAAGATCTAAATATTAAAATAGAAACACTGAATCTACTGAAAGACTAGTTAGGTAGAAATCTTGAAGACATAGGGATAGGCAAAGTGTTTATGAACTAAAAACAAACAGAACAGGAAATATTTCAAAGAATCAAGTGGAATCTAAACATTTTTATTTTTATTTTGAAAAGAATAAAACCAAATGAGAAAAAGATGGGGTCATTTAAAACAAAAGGATGGACATAGTACATAATTTAAAACCACAATACAAAGTGATCTACAAAGGTTACCATGATGTTTCTTGTTATCTTCAATAGAATTACCCATATCATCAGGTGCAATAAAATTGAACATAGCAGTACAGAACAAAATCAATAAAAACAAAGCATTGGAGATACTATGGAACTTAAAAAGAGGGTAACAGTCAAACCAGAATGGGTATCATAGTGAATCTTATTGTCTTCAGAGCAGTAGTTGCCTATACTCTCAGATTTGATACTATCAAACATAACAAATATGAATAAAATCAGTCAAGACAAAATGGTGATAAAACAAGACAGATTCAAATAAAATCAGTCAAAACAAGGCAGTTAAAGCAATACGGGGTTTCAGATTAAGTTAAGAGGAAATTAAAATTGTTACCATATTATACCCTGCTATCTTTGGAATAGCCATCTATGCCCTCAAATCTAGTACAAGTAGCCAAACTGGAACGAATATAACCAAACTAAACAGAGCAATGAAAGGAAGATGAGTTTCAAATCATGATACAAAATTAACAATGTCCTCTGCCCTCCCTTTTTAGACAACTGCTCCCCTTTTGCTTTCCCAGGGTACATCACACATTTTGTATCCCACTAATTACTTTAATTTTTAGATTATGGAGACAAACTGGTATTTACCTAAGTGGTTCTGAACATTTTTACCCCTGAGCTGCGTCTCAAGTTGTATCCATTTATCTACAAGAGCCTCAAGGTTATCCTTCCTTATAGATGAGTAGTTCTCTGTTGTATAAAGCTGTTATGTTTTTCCAACCAATCTGTAGCTGATGGGTGAGCTACCCCTACTTTTTTCTGGTTCCCTGTCACATAGAGCATTATTTTCTCATCTTTGACTTTCACTCCATAAACCTTCTTTCAGGTTAAATATATTTCTTATGTAGAACATCTTGATGGTCCCTATCTCCTGATCCACTCTGTCTGTGTTTCTTTTTATTGGCATATCAAGGCCATCCATGTTAGTGATTGTGGCCAATCTTCTCTGCCTCATCTCTGCCATGCTATTTTTCTGCCTTTGGTTGTCTACTTTTTTCCTTCATTCATTCAGTGAGCCTCCTCTGTCACTGTTCTTGAAACCATGGTCTTTTTTCCCTCTCTCTAGAATGTCCTTCAGTATTTTTTGTAGGGTTGGATTGGTGGTCATGAACTCCCCCACTTCCTCTTTGTCATGGAAGCATCTTGTTTCTCCATTAATTTTGAGAGATAGTTTTGCAGGGTACATCAATCTGGATTGGAGGTTATTTTCTTTCAGGGCTTTGTACTTCACTCCAAGATCTTCTTGATTTGATGGTTTGTGTGAGAAGTTTGTTGTGCTTCTGATGAGTTTCCTTTATAGGTGATCTGTTTCTTTTCTCTGGCAGCTTTTAATATTCTTTTCTTGTGTTGAAGTTCTGGGATCTTGATAATTATGTTTGGGTGTAGATCTATTTCAGTTATAGCTGGCTGGAGCTCTGTATGCCTCATATATCTGGATATCATTTCTTTTTCCTATGCTTGGGAAGTTTTCTTTATTTTTGTAAATAGCCTTTGTATTTCATTTGTTTACTGCTGTTTCTTCACTCACATTTTTTATTCTTAAGTTATAGATGCTCTTGTTGTCTTCTAGCCTTTGTATTGTTACTCCTTGGTTCCTTGTTATTTTTAAGAGATCTTCCCTTTCATGATCACACATTGCAAACCTGTCTTCAAAGTTTGATAGTCTATATTTAGTCTCTTTCAAGCAGTTTTGCCAGCCTTCAATGGAGTTTTTAATTTCTTATCAGTCTCTTTGAATCTGTTTCATGTATTCTAGATTTTTAAAAAATTTTTCATCAAAGGTTTCTCTCCTTCTCCTATGTCCTTCCATTTCCATCTGTGTCTTCTTGAAAGGTATTTAGAATTTCTTTTATTATTTTTCTTATATCTTCTTTTACTTGTATTAGAATTTCTGTTTTTAGTTCTTTTATAATGTCACAAAGATAATTCTTTATGTCAGATGCTGTTTTTTCAGACACCACAGATGTACAACCCCTGATCTCTTCTGTGTTTACTTCCCCCAGGCCAATAGTATTTGTGTTGAGAGCTGGAGATTTCCTTTTATTTGTTCCTCTTGTCATGTTTCTGGTTTCCTCCAGAAGAGTGGACAATAGAGGCCCCCAGCACTTCCTGTATTGTCCACAATTACTCTGAAGCATGCTGGTTAGGCATTACTGTCCTCCCCAGTCTGCTGGTGTCTACTGAAGTACAAGCAGGGATGGGGCAGGCTGGACCCTCCCTTCTGAATTGGTCAACTACTGGGAGTCTTCACCACATTTGTGTGTGCTGCGTGGACTAGGCCGGGTAGGTATAGTTTCAAGGAGACCTTGTGTTTAGTTATTGGATCATGCACAGAGGCAGAACTCAGTCTGAGCAATTCTCACCAATCTGCTCTGCACTGGGAGTGGCTGACTGAAGCCACTGCAGTTCTGGTTCTAGGTTTACCCTGCCTGACTCCAAAATGCTGCCCCATTCTCTCATCTACTCCTGCAGAAGGAGTGATTTCTGCACACTCACTGTGAGCATGTATGGATCTTCAAGCCAGATCTCAGAGCTGAGTGCTGCTCTCCATTCCACTGCTCCCCTACACAACTGCTTCCTCCCTCCAAGGACCTCAGGCTCGCTAACCCCAACTTTACCATGACTGCATTTCTCCAGATTCAAGTGGTGTTTCATACACAATAGGACTGGCTCTGCTGAGAGCCAGTCTGGCCACAGCCTTCCGTCCATGATTTTCATTTCTTTTCTTTTCCTTTCTTTTTTTTCCTTTCCCTTTAGTTTCTTCCTGGGACAAGAGGATCCATCTCCCTCTGTCTGGTCTTCTCCAGGATATTTATTTTGGCATGGAGCTATTTCTCTCAGAGAGGCTCCCTATTTTGCTGCTTATTGATCCTCCATCTTCCAGAACGCCCCTGGGATCTAATCTTATTAAAAAGTTTTTGCAATTCAAAAGAAATCACCAACAGAGTGAAAAGAAAACCCATAGAATGGTAAAAAATTTTAGCCAGCAGTTCTTCAGACAAAGGACTTATATCCAGAACATATAAAAATTTGAAAAATGTCAAGTTCCCCAAATTCAAAAACCCTCTCCAAAAATGGGCGTTGGAGATGAATATATGTGTATTAGGTAAAGACATACAAATGGCAAATAAATACATGAAGATATATTTACCATCACTAGCCATTTGAGAAATATAAATTAAAACAACATTGACATTTCATCTCACTCCAGAGAGAATGGCTGCCACCAAGAAATCAACTGATAACAAATGTTGGTAAGGCTGGGTGGAAAAAGGAACACTTCTCCACTGCTGGTGGGAGTATAGACTGGTGTAGCCACTATGGAAATCAGTATGGAGATTCCTCAAAAAGCTAGGATTGAAAGTCCTATTCAATTCAGTTGTTCCTCTCCTGGGTATTTTCCCAGAAAAATTGAAAAGATCATGCCACAGTGATATATGTGCACCCATGTTTATGGCAGCAAAATTTGTAATACCTAAATCTTGGAAACAACCAAAATGCCCATCAACTGCAGAATGGATGGAAAAGATGTGGTATTTTTATACAATAGAATATTACTCAGCTATAGAAAAAGATGATCTTGAGATTTTTATAGGTAAATGGAAGCAACTTGATACTATACTCGTAAGTGAAATAAATAAGACTCACATTTGTAAATATTGTATTTTCTCCCTAGTGTAAATAATAAGAACAATAGCAACAACAATAATAATAAACTGAAAGTAATAAGATTCAAAATGTACAATAGATATTGTAATAATGAAAGAGAAAGAAAGTGCTCAAAAGGAAAGAACAACTTATAGGTATATACATATAACTGTATGTATGTTTAAGTGTGCAAGATAGATAACCATATTACTAAATCTGTTAGTTCACCAAAAAGAATAGTTTGTGCTGTCATTGTTTGATTATCTGGTTTTTTTTGTTTGTTTTTTTATCGGTACTGGGGATCAAACTCATGACTGCACACTTGCAAGGCAGGTACTTATGCCACTGAGCTAAATCCCCAACCCCCTGTCTGTTTGTTTTTTATGTTTAGACTCTGTAACTTGAACAACTACTTCTAAGATAACAATATGTAATATATTAATTAGTGTTGATTTTTTACTTTTTTAAAATTCTGTATTATTTCTACCCTTTTTTTTCTATTTTGTTTTTTAATAAAAGAAAATATTAGAATGAAATTTTCTCTCTTGAAGAATATAAAGTAGACCAGAAGAAAACTACAGAAAAATCAAGGAGAAAAGGAGAGCAAGTGAAGAAGACATATGGGACTCCATGAATAGTTTTAATTTTCGTATAGTTAGAAAACAAGAAAGAAAAGACCAAAAAAATGGCTGGGCATTTAGCTCAGCTGCATAAGTGCCTGCCTGGCAAGTTCAAGGAGTTTGATCCCTGGTACAAAAAAAAGTCAAAAAAATTCACACAAACTTATTTACATTTGAAATGCAAACATTGAATAATTTCCAAAAATACATAAATATAAACTACAAAATTCCAGAATTATTATGAATCATAATATAATAAATGAAATGAACAAAATACATTAGCCACCTTACCAAAACAGAACACTTACAAACTTAAAATTGTTTGGAAAAGTAATCACATTACCTTCAAGGAAGCAAGAAAAGGATATGATAAATTTCAGCAAAAAAGTTCAATTTAAACATAGTAAATTTGAAGGAGAAGAAAAGTTTATTAGCCTGCTAAATAAAAATATTTGGGTAAATAAAACTGGAATTGTAATCATAGCTGTCCCAGGTGCATTAGATACCAAAAATTTATATATAAAACAATACATTTCTGTATCTTAACATGCTTGTATAACTTCATAATTTGTAGTTCACAAATATTTCTTCAAAAGTTTATAAGAACATTTATCATAACAAAAAAATCTTACCAAAAATAAGATATCTTTCTTTTAACAGACATTCTTA
>PVJX010014670.1:0-43412 GCA_004027295.1 Dolichotis patagonum | reverse complement strand
CATATCAAAATGTTAATGTAATAACCATTATGGAATTAGGATGTGACTTTAAAATTATTTTAAGAATTATTTAAAATGACTATAATCTAAACTCACCTTATAACTTGCTTATAATTTGATATTCCAAAACAGAAAAGGAACTTAAAATATTTTTCACTACAACTTATTTATTATAGGATTATATAAATGAAGAAATATATTAATATTTTGGGAAAGTAAAGATTTCAGTTAAGGCAAGAGATATAAATATAAATAGATGGTATTGAGAAAAATCTATCAAGTTTAAGATAAAAAGTAAAAATTAAACTAGGAATATAAATATACTCAAATCTTATTTTCATAAGTATTATTTTTAATTATGACTGATTACATTCAGCTAAAAAAAAAATCAAGGGCTATTTTGATGAAAGGGCTAATTCCTTGCAAGTTTGGAATTGTGACTTACACTAAAACATCAAATGTCCAGAGAAAATCATATAACAAGAAGGACAGAGAGACAGAGAGAGAGAGACAGAGAGAGAGAGAGAGAGAGAGAGAGAGAGAAGAAGAAGAAGAAGAAGAAGAAGAAGAAGAAGAAGAAGAAGAAGAGGAGGAGGAGGAGGAAGAGGAGGAAGAGGAAGAAGAGGAAGAAGAAGAAGAAGAAGAAGAAGAAGAAGAAGAAGAAGAAGAAGAAGAAGAAGAAGACAACGACGACAGGAGAGGAAGAGAGGGGAGGGGAGGAGAGATAGGGATATACAATTAGCTATCAGTGTAGTCTCTTAATATAACGACAGTTAAAGCAAAAGGGAAAATGTAATTATCTGACTTTTTTCAAAGGTAATGTATTTTTGCCATCTGATATGCCATCTCGCTTTTACTATAAAATGTCAGGTAATAAATACGAATGATAGAAATATGAAACTGATCACTCTTTTAAAGTCCAATTTATAACCCAACTTGTGTAAACGTTGCAAATACATATTCTAAAATTCTCAGGTGAATGGCTCTTGGAGAACAGTGTGGTGCTGAGCGAATAACCACGGTAGAGATTCTGACAGCTGCTGAACACACTTCTGCAATGCAGAGATCCGATGTCTCTATTTAACCAAGTGAGCAGATTCAGTTGCCTAACGAATGAACGTGCTGGCCCAATGTGCCTCTCAGGTGATACAATATGAAGTATTCAAAGGAACTTCAGGACCAGTCTAGGAAAAATCAAGAATAATTTAGTAGTACTTAAGTCCTTAAATTCAACTCTTAGTATATAATTTTTAGTGGATATTTGAGCAGAGGAAGCAACACGAGTGAGTAAAATCAAGTTCTGAATAGGCATATTCTCCAGGACAGGATCATTGCTCATTAAAGACAGGGACGTAAAAACCAATTAAACAAAACACCAAAAAAAAAAAAAAAGCTACAACCCAGTGTAATGTGAATGTGTGAAAGGTGAATGCAGATGAACAGGCACAAATTTAAAATGTCATTATGTCTCCAACTCAACTTTTAATGGTACCAAACTATCATATACAAAGAAAAGCAAAACTGCAAAGTAGTACCAATTCTGTTCCAATTTATTTTTTCTTAGTATATGTTTGCAGTACATAATGATTACTCTGTTGTGAAGCTGATAATAGGTATGGTCATACTTCAGTTCACAAATAATCGTTTAAAGAAAAGTGGTTTGGCACAATGTTCCCATTTGCAAATGCGTTCAGTGACCAACACAATCACAGATCATGGGCATACTCCCCACACAAACATAAACCCAGACATCTTCCCCACAGGTGTAAAACAAATTAAGTTTGTAAACTCAGATATCACTGCATTATGTTCCACATACATTTTATTTTTTATTTTATTTTATTTTATTTTATTTTATTTTATTTTATTTTATTTTATTTTATTTTATTTTATTTATTTTTTGAGACAGGATTTTACTATCTAGCCCAGGATAGCCTTGAACTCCTGGAGATCCTACTGCCTCAGCTTCTCAAGAGCTGGGGCTACAATCATGTGCTACTATGCCGGGCTATTCCTGCATATTCAACATTTAGAATAGGTAAATATTTCATAATATTGGATATAAAGATTGTTATATGTGACATAAATAAAATAGTTATTTTTAGATTTTCAGAGTAGGGATATTTGAAAAATTAGTTAACATTTCAATTAATTTTTCATTGTATTGTGATGGAAAAATGACGGACAACCTAAACAACCAAACTTGCTTGTTTGTAAATAAGTGACCAGTTATACCTTATTAATCACTGAAATTAAGGAATAACACACATGCACACATTCTAAAATATTTGACAAATTTTAACAGTTTTAGAATTATAATTTAGCTAATAATAACTAATTTTAATTTGTACAATTGAAGAGTTTTAGTAAATTTATAGAGCAAACAATTCAGCTTAATACATGTTAAACACCATAAGACCTTTTTAGCATTTATCAGCATTCTCACATAGTTGCAGGCAAACATTGATTGTTTTTGGGCTCAATATATTTTCCTCATAGAAAATTTAGCAGAGATTAACTCAGTATATAGGCTTAAGTTTGGCTTGTTTCATTCAATATAATATTTTTCAGAGTTCATGAATTTTGTTTCATATTTAAATTGTTAATTTTATATCATTGGTAGTATTCCATTGCAAATCAGTTGAACTACTTACTAATGGTGTGCATTTGGTTTCCAGTTTGGAACCATTACAATAAACACACTGGCATTTGTGTACAAGGGTTTGTATATGCATTTATATTAGTGGGGAGATACTTAGGAGTGATTATGCTATTATGTGTGAAGAAAAATTTAGCATTTGAATAAACTTTTAACCTGTTTTCTAAATGTCTGTCATTGTTTCACATTCCCAATAAGAGGGTTTCAAACTCCACATCCTCAGTAACTCTTCTTATTGTCAGTCTGATTGCTAATTCCATTTCAGAAGATTTTAGGTTCTCACATGGGTAAATATTTGTAACTCCCTGAAAACTGAGGATGTACAGTAAAATTTGATGTGCTCAATGGTTGCTCATATATGTGCTTTGGTGAACTGACGTAAATACTTCATTTTAAAGTCATGTATCTTCTGATTACTCAGTGTCTTTATTCGATATAGGTTACTTTTGTTAACTACTGTTTTCACAAATGTATGTATTTCATCTAAGCGTTCACAATTTCTGAAATAAAGCGATCTGTAATATCTTTGTAGAGGAACTAATTAGGTGTATATAATATCATCCTTTTCTCACTGAGCTTTTTGTATTTTTCTATTTGCTCTTTATTCTTTAGTTTAAAGCCTTTTCTACTTTTGCTTCTTTTCTCTCTCTCTGTTTCTCTTTCTTTGTTGATCTTCAAAAAATAACTATAAACTATAGTTACTGATTTTTCTCTATTCTTTTTACTTCCTTGTAATTCTGTCCACTGAGACATGCAGTACTTATATACTGTAATAAAATTATTTTCAATTTGTTTTATGTGGTTTTTTGAAGTAGAATCTTAGTGGCAGATTTTTTTTTTCCTAATATGGGTGTTTAAAGCTATTTATTTCTAAACATCAGATTAACTACATCCCATAATTTTGTCATTTCATATTATAATTTTAATTCATATGCGTATTTTTCTAATTTATTTCCTAAGACTTTTTTGACAATAGACTTAGAATATTATGATTAGGGTTTTTCTCCTTTCTCCTCCAGATTGGATTATTCTTGCTTATTTGTGTTCAAATTCCTATGCAACTTCATATTTGCTATTGTAGGCGTAAATTGAAATGGCCACTGCAGCTAAGAATAGAAGTTTTTTATTTTAGTTATTAAAATATAATTTCTGTATTTAGGCTACTAAATACTACTTCGTAAATCAGTAACTTTTTTCTTTTATTGTTTCAATACATTTTCTTTTAATGCTTTATAAATATTTGTAATAGAGCGTTTGGACTTTTTTTATTGCTAAATACTATACTTGACCCCAAGTAGAGTCAATTTCTCTTACCAATGTGTTTGAATATTGGCCACATTTTCATGTTGCTTTGGCTGCCCTATAATTTTTTGAAAACATTTTAGAAACTACATACTTCCAGCACTGCAACTTTTTTTGCATTTCTGTGGAACTGAAAAAATATCTTCCTTAAACTGATTATAGCACCTGTCTTCTGTGAGATGTACAATTTGCTTACTCTATTATTTCAGTTAATTATTAGAACAGAAGAACTGTTGAAAATCTTTGGTTCCCTCAGGTTCCCCCCCTTTCCAGTTGATCAGTGAATGTTTTGGAGAACATATTTAAAATCGCAGTTCATGCTTCAGTCGTCCTCAGCTTGTCCACTTTTCAAACCCGTCTGACATCTCCTTAACAGATGTACAAGTTTCCTATTAGCCGACAGTGTGTGGAGAGCTTCAGTTCCTTCATAGCTGTCTCTTATGCAATCAATCAATCAATCAATCAAATTTCTGGCTTGTCCATTACTCACTTGAGTCAATACCACAGCCACGGCCTATCAAAGATGAATTTTTCCCACTTGTGTCAGTGTAGGTTCACATTTTTCTTTGACCATCCCACTGGTTTTTAATTACTACCCTGAACTGTTTCAACTGTGTCAGCTCTCCCACTTCAAAACAAACAAACAAACAAATAAGCAAACAAAACTGAGCAACAGCAACAACAGAAAAACCCTTAAAACTTGGTTTTCATAGTACGGGGTAAGGATACTGCGTTTTCCAATCTTGTTAGGGTAAAGGTACAGATGGGAGTTCCTATGGAAAGACAGCTGTGTGCAGATGCTTTTCTAACACACAACTCCAACTCTTACGTGTATTTTAAGAGTCGTTTCACATTTACTTGTTGTCCACGTTTGGTTGGTATCCAGCTTCTCCAAATAATGTCTCTGGCAACTTTTTCCAATATTAGATGTATTTTTGGAAAGAATTCGACACTATCTTTAGTTTTTTGTTTGTTTTTATTATCTTTGTTTTATACCTGGATGTCCTTAATTGACATAGAAACAATTTCCTTTTATTTTCTTAACGGACTTAACCTGAAATACATCTGACTGTTTGTATCCATTCATTTCTTTCCATTTGCAAATGATCTGGTAATTTCATCCAGTCAAAAGAATCCTCTGAGATTTTTAATCAATGACTTGGATATAAACATAAAACTTTTCTTTTAAAATTACAATAAGAGTTTATTTACACAGATATTTAAGTGTGTAAACTAATAAACTGCAAACTGCAGACCAAAACGTGAATAAAAATGTAATGAATAGTATATGAGTCAATTCTAAGGTAACAATTCTTTAACAAATTGAACTAAATATATTTCTTGACTTTTAAAATTTCAAGTCTGTGAGATGCAGATAAAATAGCTAGAAGAACAGATTATTATTTTAAAATTATTAAAATAGTTAAAGTAATAAATTATACAAGAATTAAGTAATGTGTTCCAATTGCATTTTAAATGCCCACTCAAAAAGAATTTGCATAGTAGCTTCTAATATAATCATTTCATGTTCTTGGATTGCACATGCAGATTACTGCATAAAGAATTATCCTCTCAATTTCTTACGTACATGTTACTTAAAATCACTGGATATAATTTTATTTTTCTGCATCACTAGTCACAATGTGCATGCTCATAAGGTGTAACAATTATTAAAGATGATGGTACTAGTAGTACTAATAGCAGGTGGTAGTAGTAGTAGCATCAATAAGCAATGGTACCAACTGTGAAGAAATAGGTCATGCGCACTGCCTTACAATATATGGGCTAACTATTTAATCCTCAAATGACAAAACAAATCTATATGCAAATTAGTGCAAAGAAGATTGAAACAGTAGCTTTTAAAGACATGTTTCCTACCAGACAACAGTCAGGGGAAATTACACTAGGTTATCGAGGCAATCTTCACTTTGACTTGACATATATCAAAATGTTATGTGAAAAGAAGACTATTCTGGTTGCAAGTGAGATGTGACAGCAAACTCTTTTTACTTTTACTATTTTCTTGAACAAACCCGGCTAAATACTTAGGTAGGTCAAAATTTAAGATCTTTATTCTGTTATCAGTTGCATAAGGCCAAAATCTGACATGCACAGTAAGATACTATGTGAGATAGCCATGGTTTATGTTATTTAAACATCAAAATAGAAACATAACTATGTATACCACATTGAATATATTCTAGGACATCACTTTCTGTTGAGGACTTTTCATGGAAGTATTTTACTACATACAAAGAAAAGGCTGTGACTGTTTGAATTCAAAAACAAATAACAATGCTATGTGGAAAAACTTCTATTATTTATGCTATCTATATCTAGGTTTAAGTAAGAACAATAATTACAAAAATTCATACAAGAGACTCTCTTTAAGCAATTCTGTTAAACACATATTTCTGAATGCATGAACTCCTCCAAGGCACCCTCATTGTGCTAAGGCCATGTAATGAACTCTTTAACTACTAAATAATGCATCTGGTTCAGGGGAAACTCAGTTTAATAAATCATATAAGTTATAACAAATGTTACCACACATCTACATGGGAAGTCACACTTCCCACGTAGATGCCTTTGAAAGCATTGCTTTCTAAAGCAGCGAAAAACCTAAAAACAAAAACCCACAAAGAAATGTAATCAAAAGCACCTCTAAACTGAAACGTCTGACATTCAAGTTTATGAATATGTTTTGAAATAGTTTCAAATTACTTGTAAGATGAATAATAAGGAAATGAACTATGTATTTTTCATCAAACTATTTCATTAGAAAATGGTCATGAATACTCTGTATGGTGCTGTCAGTCAACTCTCACAGCAAGAACCTAGTCATTTGCTAATGGGGAAACTGGAATCGATCGGCAAGAGGCATCTGGACACAAGCGAGAAGAAACAATCCAGGACTCAAAAAGTGGGGACATCCTTTTGGGAGAGATCTCCCAAAATTCTGGAGACAAAAAGTCAAAATAGTAAATGCACAATGTCTGAAAATTCTTGTTCAAAGTAGAGACTGATATTTGAATAGCCATCATCTTCTGACCACAGCACTGGTTAGAAATTAAAGTGACACCTGAGTGTGATTACACATTGCCAGGCCACTTCCTGGCCAACAACGTAGTGGGCTATAACTTGTATTCAGTAAAACTAACTGCATACAGTGTTTATAAACATGCCTTGACGTTCACTTTCATACCTAGGTTTTGTAACTCATATATATTTAACGCAACTATAACAATCTTCTCAAATACAGAAGACAGGAGAAGAGAAAGCTACTTGCTTATAATTATATATTGCTTTTTAGAATGACCTAAAATGCAAATTACATTAGCTATGTGTACATTTGAGATAAAATTAAGGAAGCATAGCAATTAAATAATGAGATACAAGCGATGATAGAAGGCCCCTATTTTCAGTATGTTTGTTCACAGTGAGCTTAGTAACATGGTAGCCTTAGACTGGTGAGTTATTGCAAAGCTATGTAACCCAGTGTGAAACTCAAAAATGGTCAACTTGCACTTTCCTTTTACTTTCAGTCTTCAGAGATAAATACGCAATATTCTGCTTATATAACCCAATTGGCTTTCCTAACTATGACCTAAGTACAAGTGATCAATTCCTCGCAGCAAGTGTGAAATATATCCTTACATTACCTAAGCAATTCTAGCAATTACTCATATCATTTTTGTGAACAAAATATTTTGAGACTAATTAACTTATTTTTGATTGATAGGTAATACTATCATTTAATTTATTAATATCTTCTAGTTTTATTGTCATGAAACCTGATTGGGCTATTTTTCCTTAAATAAAGGGGTAAGAGTCACTACAATTTAACTTGGCAGTTTCCCTATTCATTTTTCCTTCAGTGATAAACGAACACAGTGGCTAGAGACTGCACAAGGAGGATGAAAAACAACTGACAGAGCTCTGACCTCCATGGATGACGGACTGCAGCCACCTAAGCTAATGACTGCGGAAGCAGCAACCTTTCCAGCTTTTTAAATTGAGGACATATGTTGACATGGTAAAAGCTAAAGCAGTGGGAGCTACTGACATTGGGTGTTGCTTGTGTCTTTTTAAGTGACTATGAGACAACAAAGAATAAACAGCACAGGAGCAATAACTTACAAGACATTTTTCCCATTCCAACATCTGCTGTTTTATCCCAAAGTGAAGGAGCCAGATCACGTGATTTCTTTGGGAGAACTAGCTTAAGTTGCTGCATACTTACTTCAGGTAGCAATTAATTTGTCAACGTTATTGTTTCAGTTTTGTAAAACAAATGTTGATTATAAGATCAATACGAATCTTACTTTACAAGTAACACAGTGCTATAGCGTGTGACTTTTAGGATTATCACAGAAGAGTACAGATATTTCAGAAATTTTCAAGAAAAAAAATTTCTTTATTGAGTAAGGTCACATCTTTAAAAAGCATGCAAAGAAATCAGAAGTATTCTAAGAACACTAATCATTCACATGAGTAAAATCATCCTGACAAACCATGAACTCATAGATATGCAGACCCCTACCCCATGCCTAGAATGTTACCTGTGATGGTTAGTTTCAAATGTCAGTTTGACAGTAGATTGATAAATGCTAGGAAATTGCCTATGGTTACTTCTATGAATACTTCTACAGACTGCTGGCACGTGGGACAGTCACCTTAGGGGGAAATACACCCTCAATGTGAGTGGCATCATCAATACAGTGGAAGCCCGGATGGAAGGAAGGCAGGAGGAGGGGCAAGCCCACAAAGGCATATCCTTCCCGTTCTCCCGACTTCTCGGCCACCATGACATGAGCACCTTTAACCTGCCACACCAATCTGTCAGGCAGTCTGTGCCTTTCCACAGGATTAACCTGGAACAAAAACCAGCTGGTGGTGGGTTGAAACCAAACTAAATGGGCTGACAATGGGCTGACAATAAACTTTTCCTATTTAATTTGACTTTCCCATGTATTTTGTCATAGTGATGATGTTCAAAACACTCGAGAATTGCAGAAGTTTATAAAGTAATACAGTGAATATCAAGGATGGGAAATACATAAGGCTAATTTATAGCTTTGAAAATCAGGAGAATCAAGGAGTTACAGGGCTCTATATTTCACAAGCCAGACATTCAGTCAAATAGGGCAATTCCAGAAAATGATGTGCATACAACAGTATCGCACATAATATATTCAATTTGTGTGAAGATGTGAAATGCACATAATGTGTTATTCTCATTCTCAACTACAGTACAGATGGAGAGGCAACATAAATGCATGGAGTACTTATAATTTAATGGAAAAGAACACAAAATTAACTGGAAATTCGTGTACCAATTTTATCTACAAGAAAAAATAGTTACCTATAAAAAACTTGAGGTGAGTCATAAAGCCACTACTAGTAAGGCTTATGGAATTGGGGGAAAAGGAATAAGCATGCTGAGGAAAGATGTTATGGGTACGCAATAGGCGTACTTTAATCATTGGATGAATAGAACAAGGGAAATATAGAAAGACTGAGGTACTTTTAAGTTGGTAGCAAACTGGCATGGGCATTGTTAGGGCCTACATTGTGTCCCCCTCCCAAATTCATATATGAAAAGTAACGCTAATCCTAGTACCATACAATGTAACTGTATTTGGGGATACAGGTTCAAAAGAGATATCTAAGTCTTACTTAAATATCTGAAAGTGACACTGCAAAAAATTTTCATAAAACAGTTTGCCAATACCCCAAATTCATTACATGATAAATTCAAAAATCATCCTATGTCAAACAATGAATTTTTTGCAAATATTTTATGATCAATGTAATTTAAACCATGGCCAGTGAGAATGGAAACAAACTATAATAAATATTGTTGGATTATAAACTAACGTGCACATCAAATATATTGCCCTGAATCAGATAATGTCCTAATTTTAAAATTTATTTTTTATTGGTTGATTGTGGTACTAGATATTGAACTCTGGGATTGTACACTGAGTTACATCCCTGTACCCTCTCCTGCATTTATAATGACACTTGGTCTCCCTAATTTGCCCATCCTGTGTTTAAACTTGCGATTCTCCAGTCACAGCCTCCCGAGTGTCAGGATTACCTGAAAATAATATTCTATACGAACAAATCCAAATCCATTTTGTTTAGCATTTCTACGCATTCCTTGAAAAATTACACATATCTTCAAATTATTCGTGAATGCAGTGATACATTTTTCAATGAAAGCTTCTATTTTAATGTGTGAAATACAAAAGTTGAAAATAAAATCTAAAAACACTAAAACAACAAAGTCTAGCCGTAAGGCTAACACCTTGTGACTTTTCTATTACCATGTTATCAAAGTGAACACCCATCTATAAGGGAAACTTGTTATTAACAATAAAACATAGCACAGAAATAAAACCAAAATGCCATCACAGACTAGAGCGCCAGTACGCTTTTGTGACTTTACATCTTGCTAGTAATTCCAGGCTTCCGGGAGAAAAATAATCTAAGAAAGCCTTAAAATGTGAGGTCTTGAATTGATTTTCCATTTGGCAACAGAAAAATAAATATAAAAAGGAGTTATTATATAAGAAATACTTTATGTCTAAAAGGGGTCTTCACAGCC
Source organism: Dolichotis patagonum (assembly GCA_004027295.1). Lineage (NCBI taxonomy): Eukaryota > Metazoa > Chordata > Mammalia > Rodentia > Caviidae > Dolichotis > Dolichotis patagonum. The sequence continues at coordinate 32,838 of PVJX010014670.1, read as the reverse complement.
ATCAGTAGTCACTATTTTATAGCTGAAGAAACAGACATGTAAAAAGTTATTTGTCCTCTGTCACACAATTACTGGGAGAACTCAGTTTTCTGGATCCATATCATTTTCTCTGATAGCACTAAAGTTGTACTAACCTAATTCACTGAGATCTACTTACAAAAATTGTTACTGTAAAGGCATTGTGACTTCCTCACATATCCACTCCAAAGACTCATTTTGTACATTTTCCCATTGCTTTGTTGAAGTGGAGAGGCATATTTATAATTTATTATATCAGTTATCCAATTAGTAAATAAAAATTGAATCATTTATTAATAGATATATTCTTGTGTCTGGGGATTTAGCTCAGAGGCATAAGCACCTGCCTGCCAAGTGCAAGGTCATGAGTTTGATTCTTGACGCGTACACACACACACACAAACACACACAAACACACAATCACACAACAGATATATTCTTACAGTAACTGTTATTTATGCTAAGTAAATATAATATAAAATAAAGTCACATGAAGTATTTTATATATAATATTCATCTTTACTTCTTATTATAGCTATGTACTCAAGTTGTGTAGATTGGGAAAGTGGTATACAGAAATTGCTTGATAGAAATTGCAAAATGATTAAGGACTAAACCTGTTTGTCTGATATTAACAACTGGTGCCACTAATGGTGTAATGTATCACTTCAAAATCTATTCTTTCGGGATGCCAGCATTACCCAGGTTGTCCTGATGGCTCTTTGAATGTAATCTATGTTAGCTGCCAAAAGATAGAATGGCATCAAACTGTAATCACAATCCATGGGTGCTATTCTACTTACATGCATGGTCTTCAGTAGTCTGTATTAAGTGTAGTCATAAGAAAACATAAAGGCATCAGCAGCTTCTATGGTTAATCATTATTCGTCAATGAATATTCATGCTTTGGAAGATTTTGACCTGTTAGTATACACCCAAAGAGTGCATCCCAAACTGATACCTAAATAAGTCATTGATTATGTAAATGCTATTATCTAGTCTGAGTTCCAAAAGCATCTGATGATTCACTTGCCTCTGAAACCCACATGCACCAGTCCTCAGATGCTCAGTTTTTTGCGGTACCAGGGATCAAACTCACAGCTGTGTGCTCCCCAAGCAGGTGTTTATGCCGCTGAGCTAAATTCCTGGCCCTGCTGCTCCTATTTTTTCACATTCTGAGTTTCTTTTGCTTCAAATACAGTCCTGTCTTCATGACTCAGGTAATCAAGTAATGATAGAAAGACAATACAAAAATTTTGTTTCAGTTACAAGGGAGAGAAAATTAACAGGTATAAGATTATACTGTTTGTGAAAATAGGCTAAGAATTTTGATACAGACTGAATAATCCTGAGATGAAAGCCTGGATGTCAGCAAGCAACTCAGACCCTTTTAATTCAACTTTCTTCATTAAAATTAAGAGTTTGATTGTACTATTTAGTGCATATATATTTTAACACTTAGTTTAATATATTTTATGAATTTTTCATAGTATAAATCTTTAGCATGTATAACTTTAAGACCTAAGAGAAAAAATATTGTTTCATTAATTCTCTCTCTCTCTCTCTCTCTCTTTCTCTCTCTCTGTCTTTCTCCCTTTCTCCCTTTCTCTTTCTCTCTGTCTCTCTCTCATACTGGGGATCAAACTCAGAACCTTGTGCTTGTGCTTGCCAGGTTCATTAGTTATCTCTTAATTAAATATAATCATAAAGGTTTTTTTTGGGGGGTGGTATAGTGTGACTACTTGTGTGTTTCCTAAATGTTTTCACAGCTTTGTATTACAAGTTTTGTCCCCAGAGTGGCAGTACTGGAAGCTGGTGGAAACTTTTAAGAGGTGGTACCTATGAAAGGGCTTAGTTTACTGGGGGCGTGAGTTTGAAGGGGATTGTGGGAACCAGTCCCTTCAACTTTCTTTCTCTCCTACCATCTATGAGGTGACTGGTTTTGTTTTGCCCTACAGGCCTGGCCAGGACGGCTTCATAACAAGACCAAGCAGTGGATCCAATTGCCATGAACTCAACCCTCCAAAATGGTGAGCTACAGTAAGCCTCTTTACTTTGTATACGTCATTTATCTCAGGAATTGGTTATAGAAATGAAAGACTAACACAAAGGGATATTTCACTTCTCTCTCAATATTAAACTTAACAGCTGAAGGGAAAAAAACCGAAATACCAAGAAAAAATTAGAGAAAATCATAGTACCCCTACTTATATCAAATGGTAGATAAAGACAGAACAATGACAACAAAATGCAAGCTCATCTTACAGTGAATTCCTTCTTCAGAGACCCTGAGAAGCCTGTTGTGCCATGAAGATGCAGCTGGAGCCCAAATGTGATGTGTCATCAACAGAGATGTCATCTCCACTTTGGCAGAAAATGCCACTTGGTTAACATATAATTATTACTGACTAAAAATAGCCCTTGTTGCAATTATCTCAGTTTGCTGTATTTCTTTGAATGATTATGTTTCAGCATGGTGTTTGTGTGCAGTCAACAATCATTTCTAAAGAGATAAACACAAACCATTGAATTGCCTTTTCCCTAGTTTTGATGCAATTGCAGTTTCTTCATGTGACTTGTGAGAAATGCTTAAGAGGCATAAGGTTTACAGCCAAACCTAGGCTGGCCAAAATGAGACTCTTGTTGGATGGAGAAATACTCTATCCATCACTCTCAGTGAAATTTCCAGATTCTTCTACCATCTTCAAGAACCTTCCTGTGGGAAGTACTGCATCAATTAGCTTTGATAAAAGAATTTAGGAAGTAATAAATGGTATTATACAGCAAATAGATAAACTAAACAATGAAAATATAATCAGTTATAGATAAGGCTGGTTGAGTAATTCTATAGATTTGGCATACTTACCAAAGAAGTATTCAAACAAGCCCTAAGATACAATCATATACTAAAGATTACTCTTTGATTAGAAAGTGCTCTCAATAGTGTTTCAAGGACTTCTCTCAAAGTCCTCATGAATAATGATGAGGTGTCCTAGAACATAAGTAGTATTTTGTAACTTATGGATTTTATAATCCATGGGCATCGATTAAATCAGACTCTATCTTTCTACTCCCTTAACACTGCGAGTAACACCCATGATTCCTTCATAACAATATATTCAACAAGGTAACAATTTAGCTCATTATTTAGTTGCTTATTCATTAAAATGGCTAAATTGTGTTAGGCACAAATGAGGGATGGCCTACTATTCTAGTATATTGACACTTTCTGGAACATGTGGAATAAAATTCAAATTTTACCGCCACAGCATAATGGCCTCCAAACAAGGTGACACTTACATACGGTTTTGACTGCCACAAAATGCCCTCTATTTTTTACTAAAAATGCCTTGCAAATGAAGACATTATTTTAGTCATAAGAGCATTTTCACATTTGTTGAGTTGATTACATTTATCTCAGAATGTGACATCTTGGATCCTTTCAGGAATTTCTTAATTTTTGTACATGTATGGATGCTCTCTACAATTTAACTAACAAGTCAATATTATTTTGTCATTTCCTCAGAGAAGTCTAGCCGAAGTTTCCAGCGTGTATCCGTATCCATCTATTGTATTTACTTCTATCTAGATGTTCTCCCAAAACCTCATGTGTTCATAGTTGAGAATTCTGTGAATGACTAGAACATGAGTGTGATACTAAATTAGTCAATGAATTTCTCTGGCACAATTCTGGGTGTGACTTGTGGATTTACTGAAAGAGAAGACCCGCCTTGGGTTCACATGGCATTGAGCAATAGCCTAGATGGAATGAAAAAGAAAGAGAAAAACAAAGGCTTGTTGGTCTGCGTTGACTCTTTCTCCTCTGGTATTCTTCCTTGCCTTGCCAGCCAGTCAACTATGGACTGAAACCTCTATAAACCAAGCTAAAATAAACTTTACTTTGAGGGTGTTGCATATTGTGTCACAGTGATGAGAAAACTAACTAAGATGACATCATCCCTCAGTCACATCCACTAAATTTCTTTTTATCATTTTTCATGGCACTTATCTGCATCTTGCCCTTAATTATAACATGATCTCTAAATCATTTGGTTATGTCATCATATTTGCCATTATCCACTGAAAAAGAGCTTGCCTAAAAAAACTCACAATACTGTAAAACACTGGATACAATCCTAGACTTAACAAGCACAGGGGCGCTAATTCAATCTGAATTTCACATAAACTAGAAGGATTATTTTAATATAACCTGTCCCACACTGCATGAGGTATGATTAAACTAAAATATGAGAGTTTTCATTGGGGTATGATACAAGCAAACAGATTTTCAAGAACGTTTTAGAACAATCACTATATTTGTACTATGGAAATACTGCTAACTTGGTTAGGTATTATTTTAATGACTTAGTTAGGAGCACAATAGTTTAGTTTTTTCTGGATTCATGCTGACATATTTATAGGTAATACATCATAATGACTATTAATCTTCAAAGGTTCAAGTAAAAATTTTAATATGGTACATAAAGCAATGTGGTAACATTTTCTTTGCAACTGACAAGTGTGAAAAGATTATGGGGGACCTCTGAGGACTCTCTTACTCCCTGCCTCATGTCTCCTTCTGGAACCTTCCATGGCTATACTAAGTGGAGATGGGATTAAAACTCACTCCTGCAGGGGGAGGAGGGTCAGCCTCTCCCTTACAGAGCACAGGGCCCAGGAGGAGGCCAAGAAAGTAATGAACAGAAGCATAAATAGTCCCAGGAGAAGCTGCAGAGATCTCCTCATACTCTTGCCACTACTGCACTGTATGCTTGAAATTATATAAAATGATACACATGAATATTTCAACATTAATTTATATTTAATATCTCAAATTTTATATATATATTCTCATAGACCTTTCTCTAAAAATTGGAACAGTAAAATGCAATTTGTAAATATTTAGTATAGAATGGGAATAAACGAATCAACTGCAACTGGAAAGATATGCCACTTTTCCATAAAGATTGCTTTGAGATCCCTTTGCCATTTTCTTTGTCTAAAATCAGGATGCAAATTTGTAAAGGTGTCTCTTTCCACTTTTTAACATAGAGATAGATGTTCATTACTGGAGAAGCTTTGAACCATCTTAAACTCTATGGAAGAGAAAGCATCACAGGAATCTAGTAAACAAATCTCACTAACTAGCCTTACCTATCAGTAGTTTCTCTTAGATTTCTTTTCCTTCACCTAAGCTGTCCAGAGAAGCAAAATGTCCTTTTCCTTTGTCTTATCACTTTTCTTTAAAACTACTATTTTTTGTTAGGGCTATATAAGCTTAGATTCTACAAATCCGCTTGAATTACCTCCTACCAAGTGGCTGCATTTGTAGATATAATGCATGTGTTAATAATTTTTTTCTTATTAAACTTTCCTAAATTTTACTTGCAAAGCACTCAGTGACGCTAAGATGCATAGGAGAAAAGACATTTGCTCCCAAATTTACCTTGTGATACAGATACCCTGTGTTTGCTTAAGACAAAGAAAATGAAGCAGTTTTCTTATCTTGTTTATTTGATCCTTTTAATAGTATTTCAATTACTCTTGCCTTCTTTTTACAGTTTGTCTGATGAAATTAATTTCCCAGGGAATTTTCCATACTTGTACAATGGTATATAAATTCTCTACAGCTTATTATGCTACAGAATTAAAACACTTAAAAAATCAATGTAACAAATCCTAATTCATGTTTAGCCCTACCTATATGGTCAAATATGTTCCCAGGTGGCAAACGAGTCTTATTATAACATTGCGCTTGATCGGTAATTTTTGTTACCAAAAATGTGTATCACACCTTATGTAACATAAGTACACAGGCATACAGATAAAGAATTCTGTTTAACTAAGATTATGGCTATGTTTCTTTCTTTCTTTTTTTTTTTTTTTCTTTTTTGTACCAGGATCGAACTCATGACCTCATGCTTGTCAGGCAGGCACTTATGCCACTGAGCTATATCCCCAGCCCTAAACTTTTCTTTTCTTTCTTTTCCTTTTGTGGCTATGTTTCTTATGCTCAATTTGTTTTGGGGGATTAATGTTAGAAGAACTAAGAAGAGCAATATTTCAGCAAAATAACCCTACACTGCTGAGAAATTAACTCAAATAAACTTTTCTGGCTAATCCAATAAAAAAACATTGAAACAAAAATTCTATTTTAATACAGCACATTCAAAATCACTACTGTTTAACAGATTATAAATTTTAAATCAAATTATTAAATAAGTTTTATTTACATATGAATTAACAGTGTTGCACAAAATATGCACTTCCAAACACAACTGGTGAGCAAAAATTAGGACAGTTTTATGAAGCTTAATTTGGTTACCTCCCAAATGATACAGGCCCAGTTAGAACTGCTTAAGCAAAACAAGGTTTCCAGGGTCATGTAACTGGATTGCCATTTGTTCCATTAAAATTCAGTGTCATTCTCGAATTAAGGCTCTGGAAAGCCACAAGCTATTATTTTTGAACAGTAGCCACTGTCCCGGCTCCCACCCCATCACATTTTGCTCTAGTCTCTGTTCTTCAAAACCCCTTTCAAACATGGTGAGGACTGTAACAGTGACGAGGAGCTGTCTGAAGATAGTTTATCCAGTGAAGAAATTACCCAGGTCACAGCCCTGAAGCCACTATGCAGCCGAGGACGACCAGTTGCAGGGTTCTGTGACTCTTATTTTTTCCTGTAACTTACAGCTACTAAGTATTGATCCAAACTATCACTCCGCTCATCATTTGTCTGCACTCCTTTATTTCTCTCACCACACCCACCAGACTATAGTGAAATTATCTTTGAATGTGTGCAAGGAAATGTGAGCAAAAGGTGGATTTCTATGTTTTCTATTTTTTTATCCAAATTAAGCCCTGCTGGGCAGCAAAATGCATGTACTTACCTTGTACTTGTTTTCCATTACAAGCGATTTGATGGGAGGAAACCTAGTATTACAAGCTAATTACAGATGTCATATTGGAAAGGGATCATTACATCCAATGAGAGCTGATTGGTGAAGTTTGGGTTCTGAATGTCATTCTGAATGAGCAAAGCTTAAAAAAATCATAGACTACTCCTTGGTAATATTCGAAATTTTAGTCTTCCTATTCCTAAAAAGGTAGCCGGTAAAGTCATACCTTTCCTTAATCCTGAGAACAAAACATTAGAATATTTCTAGATGCTGACACACAAAAATTACACCTTACAGTTTTAAAATATGTAAATAGTTCTAATTCCTATCAGTTCTCACAAAATTCAGAATAAAATCGTGAAACAGTAAACAAGCAGTTTCCTTAGAAAGTTTTCACTCTGCACGCACACAAAAAATATATTGTTTAAAAGTTCCTGCTTCCTATGGCTCCACCAATAAATGATTTTATTTTCTTGTTTTTCATCCTCGACAGAGTAATGGATATTTTTACAGCAGGCACTGGTAAACTGCACGTTGCTGAATCCATCAGAATTTTTCAAATAATTATTTTCTTTTAATTTTATCAGTTTTCTTAGCATTTTACTTCACAGGCCTCTTGCTCTATTGACTATATTCTCTGAAATACTAAAATTTCTAGTTTTTCCCTTATTTTGGGGTCCTCGTTTTTTATTCAGTTTTTCTGCATTCTATAGGAGGCAAATTCTCTCAAATCTCTTAATCCTCTTTTTCTAACCCCAATTATACCCATGCATTTTTAAGGTTTTTATGTGTTGTTTGCAGAAAAGGTATAAAATCCAGTTATCCAGTTCTCTACACACTATGGCACAGGGGTTGATAGCTTTGGCTTCACTTTGAGGCCCAGCTCCACCTCAACACACAGTACAAACACTGGCCTTATACAACCTTTCCAGATGCCAATGTTCTTATTTTGTAGAAGACTAGAAGTAGGTTTCTCTACCCTGTGGAGTTATCCTAATAAACTAGCTAATTTATACCATTATTACGAGTGACATATAAAACATAGGCACTCAAGGACTATTTGCTAAAGTGTTTAACTTCCATTTTTTCTGATGGTTTCTGCTAGATAGATCTTTCTTAGGTTCCTTTCCCTAGTCTCCATCATCAAATAGCCCTCCTGTGGCTTCCAGGGTTCCACTGCACCGCCTGTGTCACAGCACTATAATCCTATGCTGTGATTGTCCACAGAATGTGCTGTCTATTCTAACATCAGCAATGTGATATACCAACAACTATGCTAGCAATAAATACCTTGAAGTCAAGCAGATAGTACGTTTTTATTATATTTATAGCATAAGTGAAACAACTAATATAAAATTGAAATAACAGTCTGGGCTAGGATTTCCATGTAAGCCTGGCATTGACAGACAGACTTCAATTTTTATGCATCGTGCTGCTCTTAGGTGCACTTCTTAAATTACTCTGCCTTCAATGATAGCTATATGTTTAGTCCATACACCATACTGTAAACTCTAGGGGCTGGCCAGCTAATCTCATCGCCAATAAGGGTTCATTAACCATCTTTTTCTCTGGTCCAGTTGCTCAGTCAATAGTCAGCTACTGTAAGTAATGGCTTCTGGCTGTGTGATAGTCTCATGGAAAGGATGTGGTCCAATTAAGAGTGCTTCATACTTGCTAAGAGTTTCAGCCCGCTGAGCTCAGAACAGAATCAATTTTGCCTCTACAGTGAATGCAGGGCCCAGCAAAATTATACAACCTTTTAATACTTATTGAAATCAAATAGGTTCCCTAAAGCCTACAGAGAGTTTCTTACTTCTGAAGGGTAATGATTACCTTTTCATTCTCTCTTAAGTAACACTCAGGAGTAAGAGCAGCAGCCAAACAAAATTGCAATTTCTAAAAAGCTATTTTGAAAAATCAGATATCCATATTTTGAAATCCAAAAGATGCTTCTGTACTTCTTTATCTTCCTTTTAAGGTGTTTTTACCTTCATTTCTTTTAGTTGTTCTTCTATAATGCATGTTGAAAAAAGAATTTTTCTACTTGTAGCTCTACTCTTAAACCGTGTAATCAACAAAAATGCAACTATTAATGAAATGTATAAAATGAAAGACCTAATGAATTTCCTTTTTCTAAATATTTTATTTTCAAGAAAACTGAAGTACTTGTTAAATTACATTATACATATGAATCCAGAAAGCAATACTTATTTTATTCAAGAAAAGCTTATAAAATATATTTATAATTGTTTCTCCCCACCCTCCATAACTTGTAGATATTTATGAAGTTATTAGCACATTATTGAACTGTGCCAGTATTTGGCTTGTTTCAGTATTCATTCTCATTAGGATAGAAATATGTTCCTATGTCTGAATATTTTGATGTTTTCCAATGTTAGGTTCTCAATATTCTTACTAAGACTGGAACTATGCTAAAGACAATATTTGTCTTTATTAGAATACATTATTTTGATAATTTTGAATATGATTTTGCAGCAAGAAAATCAAAACAACTGCTATGATTGATACATTGTGTCAATTTAATTTTATAAATTTACCTAAGAGACTCAGCAGGGAGCCAGGATCCTTACTTTGTAAATATCCTCAGCCTGTGCAAGAGGAGGGTACAGAGGTGGAGTGAGTGCTACACCCGCCCTGGCGGGGAGGTGGCCTGCTTACAATATAAGGGAGGAGAAGAGCTTGTTCTCCTTTTTGTGCTAGCTCCTTTTGCTGCTGCTGCCTTGAAATGTTCCTGCAGTGCCATGCCACCCTGCCTTGCAGCCAACAGATTATGGACTGAAACCTCCACAAACAGTGAACTAAATAAACCATCTTTGCTTCCTTTGTTTTGGGTGTTGGGTATTTTGTCCTAGGATTGAGAGAAAAGTAACCAGGACAGCAAATGAAAAGGATAAAACAACACATAGCATTTTAAATCTTTATAGGAAATGAAGAACCAATAGTTCAAAATTTATTTGAAAACCAATGATCTCTCAATAGTGCTTCATAAAAATCCTCTGTTTTGTGTATTTTAATGAAAATTTCACCTTTGTTGTTTCTAAAATCTTTTAAAGTAATTTTTTAAAATGAGTTGCAAATATTTTGATGTTTTATAAAATATGACTTTTTCCATTGAGTGGTAGTATAATCACCTTACAAAGAAATTATTTGAGTATCTACAGGAAAGTATCTATCCTGATAACCTAAATAAAAATTGTAAATGTACACAATGATAATATTATGAAAGTAGCAGGTGTAAAATAAATCAACAGTACAAACTCTTCAAATTTCATAGAAAAAGACGATAAGAAGACCCATGTGAATCTGATTGTTACATTACTGGTAATCAATTTTTAAACTTTCAATTTTAAAAACAAAATCAGTTTTCTCAAAAGCAACCATTACCTTTTCACTCACTCTCTTAAGTAATACTTAGGAGTAAAAACAGAAACCAAACAGAATTTGTAGATCTTAAGGTAGAAATACAGGCACAGGTTTTTTGTGACTGGCCTAAGATAATGAGCTTACATGGCTTGTCTGTCTCAGAAGTTATGTTAATTTTAGTTCTGGGATCAACTCTATCTAGACATTTAGAGAGATGTAAGTTCTCACACCTCCTCCAGACCTACTCAGTTGGCATCTCTGAGAAAAGGTCCAGCAATTCACGCAAAACACTCTCAGGAGGTAATATCATCACATGCTCAAAATTGACATATCTTGTGTTTTCTAATATATATGCTTATAGTAGTTGAAATAGATGGATGAAAGAATCTAGGACACACATTTCTTGTTTAAATTTATCTCCACTTCTAAACCTATGTCCCATTTTACAAATTATGCAACCTAAGAATTATATCTTCCAATGCTACTTTTTGTTTACAACGGGTAAAAACGAGACCAAAGCACTATCATTGATATTGCAGCTTCTTCTCAGTGTTCATTCCATTTTTAGTAGGCCTTTATTTATTTTCTGTTTCTCTATAAATCCTCATACATGCACTAAAACCTTTAAGAGCAAGCTTTCATTTCTTCATGGATTCACTCCATCTGGATATGATCAATTACTGCGACTGTTCTCTGACATTTTCTAAAATCATCAGGTGGGCAAAAATGACTGACCTTCAAGTAAGTAGATACGAATTTCAAAGGGCAAGTGTTCCCAAGTCTATAAACAAGCTCTCAATTTTCCTGTCATCGAGAACAGATGAAACAAGAATGATCACAAGTCTAAGTCTGATAGGAGATTTCAGTTCAATGTATTTTTCTTTTTTTTGCAATCTAATGCTTTTTTCCTTCACCAAAGAAGAAATATCACTATTAAAGCCAATGTAAAGTGAGATTTTCCTGGTTGTAGCAGAGAATCAGGAAAAATTTTCAAACATCTCTTTTTTAGAGAAGCATTTTGGATGCAAAGTTTCACACAATGAAGTCTGAAAATACTGATCTGTAACATTTTCACTTTTAAGTTTCTATGTGTGCATTACAGATGGATTTACAAGGATTAGTAGAAGCAGAGTGATTTTTGGTTGGAAAGAGTAGCAGTTTAAGTTGAACAAGCAAAGAGAGAAACAGGAAATTTCTCTTATCCTATGTTATCTTAGGTCTCAGGAAACAACACTCAAAGTTACAGCACTTTGACATTCTCAACTGAAGCAGCAGCGTCTCCATCTCTCTGACCTTCCCTCCTGCAGACTTTCAATCTTCTGCTCTCAAGCCCGGGAAGGGGCTTCCTTCAAAGCCCTTTATCTGCACTGGATCAGCGAAAGCCCAACACAATTGCTGACAGTCTTATCAATGAAATTCATTTATTTTAGCTTAGTAATTATGTGTTTTTATTAGTATATATTTTCAGCAAATGAAACATTTGTTGTGGAAAGTTGGTAACTGCCCATAAGATATCTTAATTATCTTTTGTCCACTTACCCTCTTATCCTTTCCTGCTCCTCCCAAATCTTGATTCCACTTTAAAAAGCTGTTTTCATCTTAGACACTTCTCAGAACAAATACAGATGGCCAGTAAATACATGAAAACATATTCAGTATCTCTAAATACTGGAGGAATGCAAATTAAAGCAATATTGAGATTCTAGCTTATCCAAGAAAGAATGGCTATAATCATAAAATCAAAAAATAACAAATACCAGAGAGGCACTGGAGGAAAAAAAAAAAACTTTCTTCATTGTTGATGGGCATGTAAACTAGTGCAACTGTTATGGAGATCAGCAGGGCATTTCCTAAGACAACTAAAAACAGAAATTTCATTTGACCTAGTATTTGCCCAAGAATTTTCTTGAAAGAGTTAAAGTTATTGCACCACAGTAACACCTGTATACCTGTGTTTCCATCAGTACAATTAAAAATAGCTAAATCTTGCAAATAGTCTGTATGTCCAGCAACAGACAAATGGGTAAGAAAATGTGATACTAACAGAGGTGATACTAACTGCTCTGCTGCACAGCACACATGCGGCACTTTTTGCTCTATGAATGCACCTTGAGAGCGTAATGTGCAGTGAAATAAATCAGACACGGAAGCTTCATTGTCTCGTGGTTTTGCTTATGGGAGAAACACAAAATATGAATGAGTAGCAAAAATGATTGATGGAAAATAAGAAGCAGAGAGATCTATTTAAATTGGGAAGGAAAGCAAGAGAAGAGAGGGGAGAGAGGAAAGAAAAAGGAATAAAATACAGAGATGATTTTTCACATAAAGTTTATTCTCTAGGAGATTAAACTCACATAACAAAAGGGACTGAAAGTCAAAGACCTACTAACCAGACAGACATTGTTTTAGGCCACTCTCCATGCTCCAGACTCACTCTCTCCTTAATCTTTTATTACCTCTCTAATATTGCCAATAGCTGTCAAATATAAGACCACACGTTTTATTTTGTTTTATAGCAACATAACTCAGGAGACCTGAATCTTGGGAGTGACCTTTACGCCCATCACCTAATGTATGGATTTTAAAAAAATGAGGTATTTATACAGAATGAAGTACTACTCTGTCCTAAAGAAGGAGTCGTTTGTGAACAAAGAGATATGCCTTGGGAAAAATGTCAAGGAAAATAAATCTGACAGACAAATTTAAATGTTACATGAATACTCTTCTATGAGATAATCAAGAATATTAATAAGTTTAAGAATAAAATAAAAGACACATAATAGGAGACATGGAGAATGATCTTTTGCAAAAGAGAAAGAGGCCAGGAGATGAAGAAAGAGGTTTAAGGGAAGGGTAAAAATAAAGACTGATGATGTGTATGTACACGTGCTAGCACCCAGCTAAAATCATCCCGTACTGCAAATCTTTACTAACAAAATAAAATAGGGAAACAAAGCCAATTGCAGATAGCACCCCACCCAAAATACATCTCCATGAAACATGGTATTTGGGGCTGAGGATACGGCTCAGTGACACCACACCTGTCTGGCAAGCATGATGTTGTGAGTTTGATTCCCAATACCAAAAAATAAACATACAAAGTATTTAAGTCTAAATCCTCTGGCCCCACTCTGGGTTTCATGTTTGTACACCTTCCCTGAGCATGTGCACATCTATAAGATTGTATGTTTTTTCCTGTTAACCTGCTTATTGCCACATACACACTAACTCCACTAACTCAACGTCTTAGCTTTCAGAAAAGTTTGAACTTTCCTACAAGCAGAACCTTTCTCTTTTCCTGTGGAGTCAGTATTTTACTGTTCCCTCACCCTGTCATGCCCTATGCCTGTGCTTTATACACTAAGAAGTATCTGTTACTCTTGGGACTGCTAATAAAGCTCAGACTACGTTTACATCTCAGGGCTCCACCACTAAAAGCCCATCTTTTTCACTGTCATGTGTTTGTCTTGAACAGATTTCTGACACAAGATAACAGCTAAATACCTCATTTCAATTATGTACCTACCACTTGTATCTCACTCGAGTCAAACTGTAATCCTTTACGTATATTCTTTAAAATGTCATAATTCTATCAAGAAATATAGAGATAGCATAGAGTTCAGTCACCATGATAGTCAATAAGTGTATATTCAATAAATTTATTTGGATAGATTCCAAAGTACAGATGAAAATAGGCAAAGTAGTTGTATAAATGATCTTAGGAATGACAAAAAATATTTGGCTGTACTTGAAAATGCTTTTTTGTTCACAGTATTTCAACACTCAGACTTGTACTTTACTATAAATATGTAGAATTGTTTAAAAGTAGTCTTTATTTTTGAAATCATTTTGATAATACTCTTTCTAACCAATGAGTTCTATTAATTTAGCTGACTATAGTATATTGTCTATCTAGTAAGACTATATATAGAAAGATAGATAGATAGATAGATAGATAGAAAGAAAGAAATATTTGGATTATAGTCTGACTATTTTCTATTATGAATATTGAAATACGAATTTCTGATATTTGAAACATTTTCATCAGGGATCCAATCAGTTCTTAAAAATCATTTTTCAGAAAAGCGAATCTCAACTTCTGATACTACATGCAGAATCTATACTTTATTATAAATAAATGATGAAATTCCTGAAAATAGTTTGGATACATACAGTAAGATTACCATATAATAGCAGTTCTTTTATATCCCATAATTTTCAATGATGGCATCAAATTTTACTTAAAGAAAATACTTAAAAGTACTTTAATAAATGAAAAAATAACCATGTCCCTGTGGAAATTCATGACAATGCACAACACCTACATGAAACTGTCATATTGCATGAAAGCTTATTCACATGTTGATTTATGTGTGGAAAATACTGGGATGAGCACACTCTTATCTATTCATAATTACAATTCTACTAATGAATACTTTTCAGTTTTCTTGATCAAACTAAACTCAAAGCAATGAGTTAACTTAGATACTGCTCTAAAAATGGGGCTAAGGATAATCAAGGATAAGTGTAAAATGGTAGGGTGTTTCAAATATTTGTAACATACAATAAGTTAAACAATTGTGATGCTTTATTGAGAGAAAAACTAAAATAGCATTGAACTTTTATTGTAGCAACAGCATTTTATTGCAATTGTTAACATATATAACCATCTGTGACTGCTCATCAACCCTGTGCGTCATAATTTCCATTTTGGGCTCCTTGAGTCCCTGGAGATTTCACAAAAGCCCCCCACCCCCACCCTAGGACTGGCAGGAAGGAGAAAGAGAAGCAAAGAACACCCCAGACTGCCTGTCTCCTAACAAAGCTTTATTTAGAGGAGCTATCCTCTAGCGCTCTATCTTTTTTATTTATGGGTTTGTTATGCTCCTATGACAAGAAGAGACAGAACGCCAGCATTGTAATGTGCTCAGGGAAAATTTCAAGGATTATTAGGACCTTTAATTAATATAGGGTTAAAAGAAAGGAGTTGAACCGACTGATAATGTCCAAACAGGGAGCATCCTACAGAGAAAGCAACTTTCCCCAACTTCACACCAGACGGAAGTGTAACTGAGACACAGTTTGTGTGTGTGTTGGCTTGGTTGTTTAATTTCTAAATTATTTTAAGGAAACCCAAAAATTCACAATCTGAGTTTTATGCTATCCCCCAAATATGTCAAGTTCTAGAAAACAAATCTTAGTGCTTAGGTAAGGCTGGAGCAGAGATGGACTGGGATACTGTGGGATGCATAGTGCCTACAATAAAGAGCTGTAGGCTTTGGTGAATTCAAGATAATATGCCTAAAAGAGAACTTTTAAAAATGAAATGTGCTTTTTCATTTTATTTCAATTCATTTTTAACTGACACCAAAAACTGTACATATCCATGGGGTAGCAGAAATATTCAATAGTTGCATGCACTGTATAATGTTTACATGAGGCACACCTAATGTTATTTTTCATATATACTATCTTTAAAGTATTGAGGCGGTTGGAACTGGATACATGGGAACAGACACAATACAAATTCTGACAGAAATAAATCAGCCAAACTCTGATTAGACACGAAGAAATAAATTGGGAATTAGAGAGTACCACCTTTTCTGTGTCTGTAGATGCTAGAAGACTGAACAATATCCAGGTGAATAAACAGTGAATTTGGAAATTATCCTTCCAAATAAACACAGGAAATGTAAGTCTACATTTCTGCGAAAACACAAGGCTATATTGGAGTCTCAGAGGAAGATATAGTCCACTGATAGTGACTTACTTATAGATGACTACATATTCTTCAAAAAATTAAAATAGTTCATACATCTATTAATTTAAAAACACACCTAACAACGTATGTTGCATCTAAGTTCACAATAACAAGGAAAAAACAGGAGTACAAAAAGACGGTAGAGTAAAGAATAGAAACAGACTACACATAAAGTCTTCAAGAAACTGAAATTTGAGTAGCAGTACTGCACATAATTTTTTGGTAGAGTTGATGCTAGAAAAGGCATTAAGTAATTCAAGGTAAATTGGAAAGCTTTCAGAAAATGCTGGTTAGTGAAAATAAATTTTAAAACTAAAATACAAGATAATAGACCTAAAGACTGAGAAAAAGGAGTCACCCTTGCCCTTCTAGTTTCTTTGGGGAAGAAAACAGAAAAATTATATTATTAAAATGTCAGCCCTTGGCAAACTCTGAGGCAGTGGCTACCAATCATCATTGGTTTATTTTTTCCTTTTAAAATTAATGACAATTAATAAGTTTAAATTAAAAAACCTGATCTATAGAACATCAAGAAGTCTAGTCACATATTAATATTTTTTAAATAAAAATAAAAATAATGCTATTTTAAGCCTAACTCCATCTCAACCTTTATGATCATGAAGAACTACTGTAATCTTAACACTCACATCCTTTAATTCTAAACCAGAATTTGGGACACTGTCTATGGATAGCAATAGTTAGAGGATATTGATCTAATTAAGCTCAAATAAAATTTATTTTGTACCCCAAACATGCCAGTACGGGGCTGAACATTTTCAAAGTAAAACTAAACTAGATCCCCACTTTCAAGTAACTTATAGCAAAGTGAAAATCCTCTTTCAAACTCCTTTGAAATTTGACTAAGATTGGCATTTTATTGAGAGATTTAGAAGACCAAAGAGAAAAAAAATTGATTTCATATAAAATAACCTAGGCTTACAGATTAAAAAAAAAAACAAACAAACAAACAAAAAAAGGAAATTTCTGAGCATGGGAAGTCTGAGTGTCCAGAAGGAAATGACTCTCATTTGTGTATTTTCTTCCCTGATGACACGGCCAGCCTGGTCTGCTGTCTGCAGCCCCTTTCAGTTCCTACCATCCAGGGAGGCTCTGAGCACTGCCCTGTGTGAGGGTCCAAATTATTCCTTGTTGAAACACCTGTAAATAGATACGGCTTGAAACCATACTCAGAAGTGAAATAAAATAGACTCACATGCTCAGACCTCATATTGTCTCCCTGATGTGAGAAACTGAAAGAGGAAATAAGGTCTAAAATGTACAACAGATATTATAAAATAGGAAGAAATTGTTCAAAAGGAAAAAGGAAATAGAATGGGTGGGAGGGAAAGGAGAGTAGGGAAAGGGGAAAAAATGCAAGTTATACTATTCGTGTCAGTTCATTAAAAAGGAAGGTTTGTGCTAATGTTGATTAGAGAAATTTTTATGCCCATATCTTGTACCCTGAGAAAAATACTTCAAAGATAACAATACGTAATGTATTAACTATTGGTATTCTCCTATTATTTTGTTATAAAATTTTGTTTTACCTTTTTTTCATAAAATAAAGTTCAAAAGAAAAACACTTCCACGTTTACCCTTTGAAATGTGAGATCAGATAGTGATGAACTCCTACAAAACCCATCTACCCCACAAGGTAGGTCATAACACTTCAGTCATTTTTTATTATACTAAAATAATAATAATAATTGAAGGACTTTTTCCTTTTCATATTTAAAATAAGAGTATTATCTATTTTTATATTTTATTTAAAACTATAAGGAACCATATTACTTGACAACTTTATCTGCTTTCAAAAAAGAATCAGGGTGACTGCACCAAAGTACTCACTCTGTTCATTCCCTGAAACAGCCATCTAACTACATGCTACACAGTATCTGACGCTGGAGACGCACAGACAGAAAGAACGTTATCTTTGCTCAGAGTAAACCTATGTTAGGAGAGCATCGCAAAATACGGATCAGCGTAAAAGTCAGGGAGGAAACATTTTTGAGAAAACAAAGATGCCTGGGAAAATCATGATGGACCATTTCACAGTAGAACAGACATGAAGAGAACAGACCTGATAATTCATGAAGAAAAAGAGGAATTTTTTTTAAGGAAAACACACTCCATACATTCTGCAAAAAAGACATATTTGGAGGTCTAAACTCCTTTGTGCAGAACAAGGAGCATTTTGTTCTTCCACCATGGTTTGAGCACTGTCCTGAGAATCACAAGAGCTGGAAAGAGTGCTGGGCAGTGAGATAATATACTGGCACAAGAGCAAACAAAGGGCTTGTAAGATCACATGTTCAGTTATAGGATCCTGAAACAACAATTCCAGCATAACAGGAGATGTGCACTTGCCCCCCAAAGGAAGACCACAGCTGTAATTTCAAAGAGCCCAAGAAACAAGGAAAATACACAGAGGCTATTGGACAATGTTGGTCAAAACATAACAAACCTACATCGTCATTTTTCTTTTGCTTCTTCTCTACTATGTTTTTGTAATCTGTGTTCTGTCCACCCAAAGCTTCTTGAAATATTTTAATCCTCTATCATTTAATGTGACTTATCCACCTCCCATTTTGCAATTTACCAGTTAAGTGAGCCCAGGGAACTTCCTCGCCTCACTCAGCTTGGTTCTATCCACTGTAAAGTAAAGATGGTAAAATAAATTCTATGGTTGCTGTGAGGAGGATTAAATAAGTTTGTTAGCCACCCTTCTCAGCTCAGTGCCTGGCCCATGCTCAACACCAAATAAATACCTAGATGTCACAGTGGCTGTGGTGATCACTCTGATGCTTAGACAAAGGAAACACATACAAAGGCCAGGTAATTTGTCCAAGGCCACAAAATCTAATGAAGCAAAAAGAATTAATCAATAAAAAGAGACAATTTTTAAAAAGTATTTGAGTATGTTTAAAAAGTATAAAGTATGTTAGAAGTCTGATATATGTCTTTTGATATTTAAGTGACTTTAGAAGAGAGACATAAAAACAAAATTGTCCTCCTGGTCTTCTACCTGAATTTATGACTACGCAGAAAAGGAAAATGTCTTATACCCAGTGTCTACCAGACATGGAACCAATGCTCTGATTTCTATAGTTATAACTGCCCCTATTTAGGCAGCTATCTCTCCACACTGGTGATTAGTAGGAACTTAGAAAACAATATAAGTGAATGACTTTAAAAATTGAGATACCATTTAATCATATGCATAAATAGAATATGCAGTCACTCTACTCAAAATTCTTACTTTCCAAAGTAAATGATTATATATTTTTAAATGCTTGAGATACAATAGGGTCTTGGGGAACTTAAGAGCAAGGAATATATTATGAAAACAAAGTGTAAGTAAAGGCACAAAATTAAGTGAAAGATTGAACTCCAAGGAAGGAGGTGTACCATATACATATGAACTCATTATTATATGCATTTTCATCATTTACAAATTGAATATCATCAGAGCTACTACTGTATACAAACTACATGTTTCTGGTGCTGTTTAGAAGCAGATCTGCTGTTTACAAGTTGAGTATACAACTCTCATAACGAAAGCCCCAGTCCATTAAAACAGACATGAACACTGCCAGCACAATGGAGTATAACAAAATGTTACCAACTAAAACAACAAAATAAGACCTGTTTTTAAATCATTTGTCAACATCTTATTTAGGTTAGTAAGAGAGTGAGGAAAGCCTTCATGTCTCATACCAGAGGTTTTTGTGTGAGGATGTGAAAGGGAGAAATTTCTGTGAAACCTGGCACCATTCCCTAGCAAAGGTCTTTAACCAATGTACTTTCTTAGAACTCAAGCTGGACATAGAAGGAATCTTCAATTTAATGCAAATTATACTAATCCCATTAATATATCCTTAGTGCATGTTCATCCAACCGACAGAATAAAATATTAGAGGAGACAGAGAATGCACTGTTTTCTCTTGAAGCCTAAGCAAAAGCTAGAAAAAATTCATTTGTCACATATATCTTGATTTGGTTAGTTATATATCTAAAAGCAACGACTTCCATTTTAGTTAATTCTCAAGTCTACAGGATAAATCAAATCCCTTACTCACAGGGTTGTCTTTCATATCTGATCTTGTGTCCAATTATATTTCTAATTATTTATTTCTGCAGACTTCACTTTTTTCAACCATATTTCAGGGATTCTAATTTGTAAGCTTATTTCCTTTCCTTCTTACACTACACTTATAATGACAGGCCATATCATTCAGAATTAGCACAATTTTACAAGTTAGCACTAGTCAGTATGTAACTGTCTTCTTGATTACATTGCTAAGAAGTGCTCTGTTTTTTCTCTAAATTTTCAAGTCCATTTGACACATTTACATCCTTGAATAAAAGAACATTCAAAAAATTGGAGATAAATATGTGATACAATCCAAAAAATATGGTTCATATTTGTTGAGTTGGGTATACAACTCTCATAATGAATGGGCAAGCTCGTTAAAGCTGGCATGAATATTGACATCACAACAAAGTATACCAAGGTGTAACTAACTAAAAGATGAAAATGAGATTGCTTAAATTTAAAAAATATAAATAAAAGACACACTGCCATTAATCTTTCTTAAAATATACCCCTTGCTTTGAAAACATTTATCTATCATTGCTGTTAATTGCTGAAGCATTTCTTGGATTATATTTTTGTGAGGGTTTTTATTTACTCTGTTGTAGTTGTCTTAATGCCCTGATCCAAAATGTTTACATTTCATGGTAATTTTGTGTTTGGAGAAAAACCAGAAGATGTATAATAATGTTTCTTTGAGATTTTTTTTCTGTTCATTTGTACCTGAAAACAGTATAGCCCAGTGTAATACTCAATTTTCTATTTCTCAGTGTTTTAAATTCTAGGTCTTTCTGAATCATTTGAGATTCTTGTATAAATTCACTAGAGAAGTTTCATTTCCCCCATTAAGTATATTAGAAATGCTTCATGCCTTATCTCAACATTATTTTATCTTCATATTTGTCATTCTCTTAATATTCTTATTTTTAAACAAGCATTTGATTTGCACTACTATATTCAATATGAACAAGAGTACCCTAAATAGTATAAAAAGCTAAATTATTTATTATACTCATTAGTCCTTATTAAATGTGCAAGTTAGTTGCATTCACTACGTCATTTGCACACTTGCAATATCACTTTGACAGTGACCTCATCATGTTGAGCAAAACAAGCATTTTCTCCCATGTGGAAACTGAAATCAATGGTCTGAAAGTAAAAGAGAAGATAGATTGTGAGAGAACAGAATGTGGACTGGGGACGAAAGATGGCAGGGTGAGATACAGCAAAAGCGGTGATGGGCATGAACATAAATTCTAATTCTGCCACCTCCACTATGTTGTTTTTAAAGGCTGTCTTTTTAACATCCAGTTCTTTACTTACAAAAATAAGCATATCAGTATCTAAGTTAAAGAAATATGAGCAATAGCAGTACCAAACTGAGAAATGCCTAGCATTGTACCTAACAAATATTAGATGTCCCCAAGATACATCTATGATCAAAATAGCATTAATAAAGAATTTATGAGGGTAGATACTGAAGGAGGGCCCAGACACTGACCTAAGTAATTCCTTTCCATCCCCCTCTGGTTATATTTTGCCTCTTGTTTTCTACTGAGTTCTCCCAAATGTTCCAACCTTGGGTCCCAGGAATAACACATCTGATTGATAAACACCTTTACAACAACAGGAACTAAAACTACTCCCAAAAACAATGATGAGTTTCCTAAATAAGATGCATGATGAGATCACCTCCCTAAGTAAGAGCAATTATCCCAGGACAAAAACCACAGGTTCCCCTTAAGAAAGAACAATTATTTCCTAATGTGAATTTATAATGGAAAATAATGTGAATTATAATAGGAAATAATGTGAATTATTTCCTAATGCGAATTCCTCACACAAGCAATGAAGATTTTCCCAGAGTTTGGTTGAACTATTTATGAGACAATGTTCAGCCAAGCCTAGGCCAGACCCAGACTGCCTGCCCTGCCAACTACACAGATTCTTGAGCCGTGAAAACCACCGACTCTTGTCTTTGCTCCCATTTCCTGTAATACCTCAAAGTTCCTGCAAGCCTCTTAAAGGTATACCTCAGGTCAATAAATTGATTTTAGTTTTATCTTGTTGTTTTTGTGGCAGTTGGGGTTGAACTTGGAACCTACACTGAGCTGCATTTCCAGCCTTTTATGTTTGTTTGTTTGTTTGTTGAAACAGGATTTCATTAATTTGACCAGTTCAGGCTGGTCTCATATTTGCAACCCTTCTGCCTCAGCTTCCAAGAGTACATGGTGCACCAACATGCCCAGCATGTTGGAAGCACGGCTGCCGTGATTAAAGCTCCTTTCCCATTCTTCACCAGTGATCATCTTTTTCATTGGAATCCAATACAGAATCTAGTCCATCGAGACTCCCCATACTCTGGCTACAATACTATAGCTTAGATTTTTTACAGCAAGCACAAACAACAGTTTTTCATTTTCTGTAGGAAAAAAAATTTAAAGTATACAATACTGAAAGGGAATAGAATTAGATCTGCTATATCTAATAGTTTCCGTGCCTCTACAAGCACACACGAAGCAAAACCACTGTGAAGAAGAGAAAACATTAGATCTGATGCTTGTCTTGAAATGACTGACCAAGGGAAAAGATGAAAAACACGATTGTCGCTAGCAGATTTTCCAGCTAATAACTTTTTGGAAGGTACTTAACATGCTTTGTACTTTACTCAATATAAACTAATGGTCCAAAACATTTTACTGTATGATTTCTAAGAGTCTTAAGAGCCCATTCAAACTGACAAGATGAGTAAAGTGATTCAGTGAATCTAGAAACTCAGAAAGTACACACATGCACACACACAATAAAACATTACTCAAACCAAGTGAAGTGAAAATTTGTACTAAATGTGAGATTTTTATCATGCCAAGTGGCAAAGGCTTCGTTCCTATTTTGATTGCACAATGAATGATACAAAATATTAGATTTTCTCCAAATTATCTCTTATTTTAGTAAAAATATGATTATGTCTCTTATCACTAGGTTTTTCCCTTAATATTATTTTCCTTAGGTCTATAGGTGTTTTTCAAGGCAACTTATCAATAGTGTGCAGTGTTAGTTTTGTGATAATGCAATAAATGCACTTTAGAGTTTTTATTAACTTTCATTTATTCTGCCCACAGTTGAACAAAGGAGACCTTCTTCTAAGCAGAGCTTATTACTGACTTTCAATCTGGAGAAGTGACGATAACCTACCTAGCTTCCAAACTACTAATTTATAAAGTGAAGTTAATGCTGACTCTACCACCCGAAGAAATTTTCTCAAAGTTATACAAATACATCACACATGTAGAAATATCCCACAGAAATAGAAACATAAGTTGTGATATACTATAAACATATTAGGTAAAATTCTTATGCATATCCTGCACTTTAATTTTATAATAAAATATCAATGGTCATCAGAGAAATTACCAATGTTTTAGTTTTAAAGTTGTCATCTAAAAAAAGGAAAAACATGCTAAAGGAAAACAAGTTAACAAGTACACTGAAACAATGCCAATCTGAGTTGATTACATTCATTCTCCATCACACACACACACACACACACACACACACACACACACATTTCCCTGCAGGTAATCTATGACCTGGGCTAATTTCTGTGACTGTCATAACTCATTCTTGTTCATCTCCCAGGAATGTACTCTTCTACCCTTAACACCAGGACCAAATTCACTTTACATAGTGTATTCCAGATATTCTTAGCTCACCCTGATCTCTCTAATTTCAAGACCTCTTTGAAAAAAACCCTCTAAATTTATCAACTATTGTTTGAAATCTATTATTTTCATTTAGTTTTGAACATCTCTAGTCATCACCATTACGCTTGGTTTCCATTGAACATGGCAGTAATACATTTATCCTTCAGTCACAATTATTAAAAATGTATAAATGAAGACTGTGACACATAAAAGGGAAAGAGAAAAAAGACAGGAAATTGGTCACGTGTGTTCTACACCACAATGGTGTCAGAGAGGTGCAGAGTGCAAGATATGTCTCGGATTTTTGGAGAAAGAGTTTATCAAACTTCATTTTAGTTTGTATTGAGTATTTCTTGCAATTCGCTAGTTACAAATACTTCCTGTCTCATTCACAGACTTTTGATTACATATTTCATATTAAGCTTTAAACATCAGAAAAGATGCTGGGAAAAATGGAGAAAAAAACTTTATAGCCACAATTTTGTTTTGTGATGGGACTATATTTTTATCTCTATATCCTTCTACCTAGATGAATTTTGGGCTATATGCAATAAATAAATGTTAAGGGAATAAAGAGATAAATTAATACATAGTTAGAAAGGCAGATACCCATACAAATCTTTACTTGTCCTGAAAAACACAATTATCAAGCACAGTAAAGTTAAAATCAACCACAATTGTATATAATATCACAGAAGCATGAATTAATCATTTGTTTGACTGAAATTCTTTCTAATGTTCACATAGCACATAGTTAGAACTCAATAAATACTTAGTGTACTCTACTTAGTGTACTCTAAATATTACTGTTTCATTTCATTTGTCCAAGTGTTTCATTTTCCTTTTTTTAAAATACCAAAATATAATATTCTAATTCAACAAGTATAAAATAACATGGCATTTAGATTTCTTGCTCCAAAGTTTAGTTTATACAGAAAATTCACCTTAAAATCTTTAATCTATGCATTTTTAATCCACCTATATATTTTTCTGAATCTTTTTTTCATAAATTGTTTACACAGAGTTTTATGGGTAAGTTCTTTTCGTTACTCTCTTGGTGTTTAGCACAAGTATTATTATTTTAAGACAAACTGGAATCTTAAAAGCATTACCTTAAAAAACCTGTTTAGATTTTATTTTCAAACAAAAGTTTGATTATTTGTAGGTAATGTAAAAGATTGCCATAGAATGAATTTTTATTGCAGACATTTTTGCCACTTTAAACAATTTAATATAAGTGACACTTAATTTAAACTTTGGTAAAAATAATATTTAACAAATAACATACCAGTAAAAAAGCATATTTGGTAATTTAGAGAAATGAAAATTTGCTTGATAGTACACTTTTGCAAGCACTGGTTTTTTTCATCAGAAATTTGTCTACCTTACTTAGTGAGATGCTCTGACAAACAGTAGTGTGAGAAGAAAGTCATCTTTCATAACAATTAACTGCATAACAATTAAAGTAATGTAATTTTCAATTCCTTGAACTGTGAATCAAAACCAGGAGTATCACAGTGCCACAGGCCTCTATTGTTCCTATTATGGGCTACAGAGAAGAAGGTCTAAGAGGGAGATAATGAGCTACAGAGAATATAAAGTGTCATTCTCTTACTAAACCATAGAGTAAAAATGCTATTGTGAGAATCTATGACCTGAGCATGTCTTTATGTTTCCAGGATTACTAACAACCAACTGTTATTCGCTCATATCCTCCACCCGGGAGTCTTTGGAATAAAAGAAACACAGTTTGTCGTTCATTCTAGCACCTGGGGATCAAGGCTCCATTTTAGTTGTACTGCAGTTTACAATGTATTTCTACTAGCCTTTTTCATACATGAAGGACAGGGGAGGAGCTGAAGAGAGGGTAAGGGAATGGGAAAGAAATAAAAAACAATCAAAGTGTAATATGTACATATACAAATTACCTAAATGTGGTCATTATGTATACCTAAAATGTACACTAAACTTAATTAAAAAAAAAAAAAGCTTTCCATGACTCCCTCACACCACTTACTGGCCTTGGTCTGCTGCATTTTTACCTCAGCTCTATTTTCAATTCCCATACATAAAACAAATAACTCATTGGCTGACTATATTTATATATTAGTGACAATTTCGGTATTCTACCCATCACAGTAATAATAGCATGCTTAGTGAAAACTTGAAAAATGTGATCACTAATTGGAAAAAAGAAAAAAAAAGGCAACTCAAATCACTCTTTCAGAAAATTATTTAATATTTTGGTATAGCCACTTCCAGTATTGACTTTGTGTACACAGATGTATACACATATAATATACAACTGTGGATATTCCAGGAATGTAAACCTGTACCATACAAATTTTACTTAATGTTTCATTCTAAGTATGTTTGACTTGACTCATATTAATTTTTGTCAAGTAATCATTTTACTGGTTGCCTAGTAGTCCATTAAATGCAGGTAGATTTTTATGTAGCCACATGCATAAATTTGGAATAGCTATCTAATATTTTATCTTAGTATATTGCCTTGCAGTAAAATATGTTACCTTGAAAAAAATGATAGACTTTACCTTCAATATCAGTTAGGTTGATGATTATAAAAATGAAGTTTTCATTAAGAAGTTTAAAAAATAAGATAGAGAATATGGTAATTTATCTCAGAGCTAGATATTAGCTGAAGTATATTAATACCCAATGATATCTGCAACAAATTCAAGTACAAAAATTCAAGCATGCTAAACAAACATCAAGCCATATTCATTGGTTTGATTCTGAGTTATTAATACTAACATATTATTAACAATAATGTGTTTTGTTTTTCATAAAATTTATAACAATGACTTCTCATTGTATCCTTAATACCCTGAGTAATATTCATGAGAATGAGACCATTATGGGCAATTATGAAGACCTGTCTGATAACCACAATGTTCCTAAAAGCACTCATAGGAGTCCCTAACTTTTGACACCTTCAAGGCTACAGAATCGTGGTTTTTTCAATGTTCATTATTTGTTAGTAAATGTCTGTATTACACAATGATTACACTCCTTTTTGGATGCTGGTACACGTACATAACATGACATATTTTTTTCCCCTTCTTTTTCCTTCCATACTCTCTTCCTCCTTCCTTTTCCATTTTAACAAAATCTATCTCCCAAATTCCATATACTTTCTTTGTTTTTTTGCCTGTTATTTGTGCTCTTTACATAGTTTTGCTAATTTATCTTTCATGCTGCTTTTGATTACAGCACCATTATCCCTATCTGGGATGAAAACCAAGCCTCAAAAGTCTTCAGCAACATGCTGAAAGACCCTAAACTTCCTGGATTTAACAGTCTTTCTGTTTCAATATGTTACACAATCACACATTACTTAAAAGATAAGACTTTTAAATATCTTTATAGAAGTATTATGTGGCAAATGAGTTTAACTGGCATCAACACTAATTTGACAAGTTCAATATAAAATGCAAATCTTTATATAGTGTCACACATCCCAGTCAACTTTATTCTAAAAAATTGTGCAGCAAGTTGTACCACATGTATAATTCACATTGTAAATTTGGAGAAAAATTATACACACTGTGAGAAAAAGCATCTACTGATTGTGAATAAAGTACCCACCTTTGTATATCAAGAAAACATAACACATTTTTAAATTTTCAACTAAACCATTCTGCACCACTGCAGTCTGGGCAGGGTATGGATTTCTGGGCCACTGAAGGGAAATGTGACACAGGTCCCATCGTCATGGCTTACTGTCCAGTACCGAAAAGAATGTTTCCATGGGAGTAAACATAAAGGAGTTTTTGGCATTAATTTTGGTGTAATTTGACATTACACCAACATCCAAAACATGGTCCATAAAGCAATGGCACCAAGCAAGGGTCAAACTCAGAGTAAGCAAGCAACTCAGTGATACTATACAACAAACTTTTATTACCTGATGATATATTTGTCCACTGCAATCCAGATTGATTTAAAACCTAGAATATACTTTTTATCAATGCAGCATTTAAATCACATGTACTCTATAGGATACATTTTGAAACTGGTGCCGAGAAAGAGCTCAAGATAAATTTTAAAAATAAAATATTACTTGATTCTTAAAACCTCAAAATAAATTAGCCTGAGATTGCTAAATTTACTTGTTTTAAAAGCTCATCTTCCATTAACACCATTCTAACCTGGGAATCTGGTTTCTTTTCTATTATGAGTGTTATAAAAATAAAAAACTAAAGTAGGTTAGATGCATCATTATCCTCTGTGAGTACAGCTGCCCATCTAACCTACCTACATTCATTAAAAAGAAACAGCCTATTTATTATATAAAAAATTTTAATATTGATTTTTCAGGTTTTGTTCAAAACCAGAAAATAGGTTTTTAATATGAAGAATTATTATTTCCCTCAATTTCTTTCTTCTATGTGAATATTATGCTTAGACTTATATTTCATTGAAATTTCACATTAGGTCTTCTGAAAATACTAACAAAAGATTTGTGGTGTTTTAGAAACACTGTGTTAGTGGAGATTAGATGTACTGTAATTTTACCCACCACAGAAATTTCTATACTATGGGCTTACACCAAAGAGTTTAGGGAAGATAATGTTGCTGATAGCTGGCAGGAAAAAGGATAGTCACTGTCAATACTTCAAGGAGTTAAATTTCTAGTAGGATAAAATTTGTCTTTCAGACTTGGGAAGGGATTCCAGGTAGAGATAAGAAAGTCAAGAAAGGACTGGGAGGCAGGTATTTAAAAATTTCTGTTCTTTACTCTTTCCCTCCTCTAAATTCTGTTTCTTCACTTTTGTTCATGATGATATTGTCTCCCTTTTTTTGGTATAGAATGTTTACATCTACTAAGGAATGAGTTTCTGCCTACGGCATATCTCTATTCTAATTATTTCTATTTTCCATCCCCTCAGTCCTCTCCCTCCCTCTCCTGGACCCCTTTCCACTTGCAAAAGATTTCTTTCGTGTCTCCTCCTATCCATCCTTTATTGTGCTTTTTGTTTGTAGTTTGCCTTACTTAAATGAAACATACTATACCGTATTAGTTTGTGTGCCTGACTTATTTCTCTCAAAATTATATTTTTCAGTTGTATCCATTTTCCTAGAGTGTCTCAAATTTGTCCTTCTTTATAGCCAATTATAATTTCATTTTGAAGAGGTACTGTGTTTACTTGATCCAATCTTCTCTTAATGAATTAGAAAAAAAAAAGAAACAAGCGGTACTATGTATGTGGGCCCACTACCCATGATGACTGTAAACTACGTGTACTGCAGATGCATATTAACAAAAAAGAGAAGCTAATGAATGAAACAAAATGTTAAGGAGAATAGCATAAGGGTAGAGGCCTGGTTCTATTAGTCTTAAAATAGAAAAGGGAGGATTGTGGAGTGCATTCATTTGATATTCATTTTTCTGGTTGTCTTTGAGAAGCATTTTAATACAGTAATTATTATTAGCTGGACCTTAGAAACTTGTGTTTTACTGCAGAGTGATGGAGGATCTGGAGACACATGAGACCTCATCAGTTACAAAAAACATTCACATTAAACATGTTTTTGAAAAAAATTCAGAAAGGAATAGGTAAAAAGAGAACAGGAAAACAGCCTGGAGAGTCACTGTTATACAATGTAGACAATATGATATATATCACCAATACTATTATGTTCACTCTGTATTATTCACTTTTATAGGTCATGAACATGTCAATAAATATGCTTATATACTTTATTTTAGTGGATGCATAAATTACTGACATTGATATGCCTGTGGAGATGAAGGCATTTTAATATACAACAAGAATGGATTAACAGTAAGAGAGCTATAAAAATAAAATTATTAGAAAGGTCTTTGATATATGTTTTGGATATTGAAGTGAGATGTCAGAGTGGAACAATGAGAAGGTGAGTAAATACAATGATTAATACAGATTCTACCTCTTATTAGATGAGTATTGGTTAAGCATCAGTTTCCTGGGATTAATTTCAGTGTTATGTGCTCTCACATGACATATGGTATAAAATTTCTATGACAGCGGTTAACCTACAAACTACCTTAGAGAAGATCTTCCCTTGATGATCAATTGATACTTAACTGTATGTGAAGAAATGAATAAATTTTTAAAATATTAATTTCTAGTTTTACATTTGATTTCATTAGGAAGAAGATGCTGTGTACATGGAGATTTCAAGGATGTGAGCAGATTTGACAAAAAGCAGTTGGTAAATTAATCACAACCACAAATACTCGCACAGTGAATGTCATTCTCAGTTATTTGATAACTAGCATAATGAACAAAATGCTTCACTACAACATGCAGGTATCAGGTCATGCAAGTAGACTGTCTCCTTCTCCTTGACTAGTAATGCATTAAACACTCCTGTAAAGACTTCCAAGAATTATATAAAGCTTCCAAATATGCTTAACTTGAACTTCTTGAAAGGATCTATATATTAGGAAAGTCTGATGAATCATCTCTCAAAAGTACAGAAAATGCTAGCATCTTACATTTCAATATAGCCATTGATAATGAGGACAAGAATACATAGTCCATTCGTCTGGTTCCAAGTATATTTCCTGCCTAGTGAGGAGTATGTAATTAGGCTGGGTATCTAATGACCTCCAGAAGACAGATTGAGTTAGATAAGAGCACAAGTCTATTCACTATTCCAAACGAAACTCTCAGTATACAATCTATACTCAACTCTTTCAGCGGAATCTATAAAGAGGTCTTTTTCTCAGACTTTTGTTTCCTTTCATTTTGTTTAACAGATTGTTTTCATGCCAAATTCGTTCATAAATGTCATGAAGTTTACATATTACTTTAGCATGTTAGAGTAGCAATGCAGTAGCGGTACAGCCCCTGTATCCTTTCTTAGGATGAAGTTTACCAATATCCGTTAAGGAAATTACTAAAAAAGTGATTAAAATGATTAATTCCAAATACACTACTTTGATAGCTTATAAAATGTAAAAGGAAATGTTCTAGATATTGAAATGTGGTTTAATTTAGCATGAAGTTCATTGCTGAAATATCTGTTATTCCTTAGATTCAATATCAAAGTGTAACTTATACACAGGAGTAAATCTCTGATCTGCATCCACTGGTGCATCTCTGTTCTCCAGTGCTGCTAGTCCCTTGGTGGGGTGGGGCAGGGTGCTGATTAAAACTTATACACAGGAGTAAGGCAAATGCAACAATAGTTATGCTAGGCTTCTTTAGTCAAAGGTTCATCTGCTATTATCTGCAATAATCACAATTGAATGCTCAAAAATAGTTACAAGAATATGAAAAATTAAAAAGAAAATATAAAAATAGATTAATAAAATTGCTATATTGTGTTTTCTATCTCTAATACTATCATCATGATAGGCAGTCATCTTCCAACTGGCTTCAACTGAAACTTCAGCAAATGAAAAAACAACAGTAGAATTAACGCATTCATTCATTTGTTTATTCAATGCATAATCTTGAATGCTTGTTGATCTCTAGGAACCACATCAGTCTCAGGTAAGTGTGATTTGGTCCTTGTAATCATGAGATAAACTGTATTTTATAGCTTCTATAAATTAAATTTTAATTTGAAGAGACAAGAGTATTTAATTAGAAAATTGGAAAACAAAGGATTATAAATGAGATTATCTTTATTGGATATAAAGGAAAAGCTTTTACAAGTGATCTACTCTGTCTTGAAAATAAACAAAGATTTTACATCTAAATAAACTGAAAGACAAGTATAGCAACCATGATGATTATTACAATCAGGCAAATCAGAATATTCAAAAAATGAAAACTTGTGACTTCTTTTTCACTAGTACTTTTTTCATGATTATTTTGCACTATAACGCTCCATATTACTTTTCATAAAGGTAAGTCAAAGTACATAAACTCTGTAATAACTTCATTATATTTTCATCTTTTAATTTCAGAAATTAGCCTAAAAAGAGAAAGACAAATCCAGAAAACTCAACCTAATGTTCAGAAGAGTTTTATGAATATGCTATTTTATAAATTTTTATAATATGCTATTTTATAAATTTTCTCTCATTTGAGCTGAACTTCTAATTTTCACTCACTTGAGCCAAGTTCTAATTTCTGATTAAGTTTATATATAATTCAGTATAATATAATTTAGATTATAATAAATATATAAAATTTTTCAATGCATAACTATTGTCAGGAATATAAATTATTTTAAGAAATAGCTAGAGTTTTATATCCTTTTTAGTAATAATTGTGTTCTGTATGTTTTATACCTATTACAAAGATTTTCCTTGTAATGCTGTAATAAAAAATGATTAGAAATATTATCAATGAACACATTCATCACATTTATCTAGAATAAAGATAGAAAATATTATATCTATTGAGAGCATGTAAGTATATCCAAGAATAAAAATAAAAGTAAAATGATATTTGTACTTAATATGTTAATGGATGCTATTTTTTGAACATTACATACATATATATATAAAATCAACTACACATACCATTGATCCATCGAGCTTCTGGATTATGAAGTATAAAGTCTTTCCTGAAGAGATCTTCTAAAGACAGCTGGGTTTCTGATGAATTTGTGAGTTCATCTGGAATAGAAGTAGTTATACATTAGACACCAAGTTCATGTTAGTTTTTAAAATACATGTTAGAAAATTTGGAGTATTTTGGTTCAAAAAATATGGTAACTAGATATACATATGAAGTGTCCACCTCAACATGTTTTGGGCATTTGAACTATGTTTCATGATAGTTTTCACAAATTATTTTTAGTATTTAATTTTCTTGACGTGTCACAAATGGGTGGATTCCATGATATATAAAGACATATAAGAGGAGTCAACACAGCTGAATAGAGAAAGAGCCATGTTGGAAATACTAGGGAATATCAACTAGAAACCCAGGTAATGGTGGGAAAGGCAGAGACATGCATCCTGATGCCCAAATTAATCTGAAATAAAACAGCTGGAGATCAAATAAAACA
>PVJX010014669.1:0-44342 GCA_004027295.1 Dolichotis patagonum | reverse complement strand
AGGTAAAGGGAAGGAAACAGAGCAAAGATTTCAAGGCTTATTTATAAAAGTGGAAAAATATCTGGTCACCAGAGTCAGAATCAGATAGATACACAGACTTTCTTTTTCTACAAAGAAGCCAAAAGGCATGCACAGCCTCCTAGGGTAGGAGAGCCACCGCTGACTTTGGTGATAAGTAGAATTATCACCCGGAGTTTGCCTCAGAAGCTCATCTCATCATGCTTTGAGGGGGTTTTCCTCTTTGGAAGGCGGCCTTCTTCTAATGTTTCCCACATGTTGAAGGCGTCTGAACCGGTTCAGTGTTACATTCAAGGGGATTCCCGGAAATCTTCTCAGGGTTAGAGGTGTTTGAATCATAATCTTCTTCTCTGAGGTTTTGGCTGAGTGTGTCGCCTGGAGCTCACAAGCATTTCCAGATTGTTCTGGGATTCAGTGCCCCGAGGCTGGGCAAACACCTTTTTCTGTTTCTCCCAATTAGCCTTTTTAGAATCCAAGCCTCAGCTCACCTGGATCTCGGAAGGTTCACCCCAGCTCCCACAATCAGCTCTCACTTGCACAGCACAGAGAAGCATGTGCCTACATTCTGGGAAGGAAATCAGTGGGGATGGCCTGACTGCTACCTCTAGCTTCATTCTCGTCTCTCCCAGAGTTGAAATTTGAACTCTTTCATTTCCAGTTAGACCTTTTGTGAGCACCATGAAAAGTGATATGAGCACAGCTACTCTGTGGAATCAGTATACAACAGTGCCAGCTAGGGCCTTCCCCACCATCACAGCCATTCACGGGAGGATGCCACCTACAGTCCTGTACTTATTTAGTCAAGCCGGAATTCAGGAGGCAATGCAGCGGAGCAGACAGAGCAGTAGAGTATAGTTAGAAAGCCTGGGTTTAAAGCCAGCTCTTCTACTCACTGAGATGTCAGCTGAGCCACTTAATGTTCTTCAGCCTTAGAACTTCATTACTCTCCCTGTTTGAAAACTAGATGAGACAGTAGACAAAATCCCATCACATAAGTGACATATCATCAGCCTTCACTATTATTTTTGTGTGTCTGTGTTTTATCACTACAAAGAGATTGTGCATTTAGAGCCAATTAAAATATTTGTAACCTACTTTCTACTTTTCCAGTTGAAGTGGCTTCAGAATAGAGGGTTACGCCTTGTACGAACTGGCTATTTTTTCCTGGAGGAAAGTATGGCTGGTACTAACTTTGGCAGGGCACAGGTGAAGGGAGCATGGCTGTATGTCCATAGACATCAAGGGAAAGAAACACAGAGGTGTTCTTAGTTTGTTGCAAGCATTAAAAAGGGTAGGATTAAGGGGGGAGGAATGTGTTTTTTATTCTGTCAGCTTGAATTCCCTTTCCAAATTCCATTCTGGTTATATGATCAGGCTACCGCTGTATTTATGGGTGGCCACAGCCTGCCTGGAGGGGATATTTAGTGAGAAAGGAAGTGTTTTCCTTCTGAAAGCAATGGGAGAAGCAGAAGCCTTCAGGGTGAATGTGGAAGAATGTGCCTCTGATCATAAAGACCTGGGTCTGAAACCCAGTCCCGTCACTCTGTGTTTAGAGCGTGGACAAGGGACTCAATTTCCTTGCTCTACAAGCTGTCCCATTTCCCTGTAGGCACAATCCATGCTTCAGAAATGTGGTGTGGATGTTTAGTGAGAGGACGATTACAGGCGATCATAGCTTAAAGAGTAGTTTCATCATAGATGCTGGCTCTGGCTAGCATTAAAATTAGTTAAAATCATTAGCCCTTGTTAAATCTTTTACTCCCGCCTTCCCATTCGTGCCTACAATAATATATGGGGATTTGCTCTCTCTCTCTCTTGTTACAGACTACTCAGAGGACAAATTTGCCAATAAGTGCACAGTTGAGCCTGAATGTACATTGCTGGCTGCAAGATTTGCGACCGAGCTTTCCGTTGGTCAGTTGGTCAGGATCCAGGGAAGATACCTCAGAGCAAAATATCCCTCATCCTGGGGTGAGGTTTAGAGTTTCTTACTGCATTTCAACCAAAGTAACCTCACATTTTCCTGTCAAATACTGAGGTTTTGCCCCAAATTCATTGAATGATTATTCCCATTGTTAAAAATCAATCTAAAAATCATTGGTTTAGTACATTAATGCTGAACTACATCCTTGCAAATTAAGAAGTGAACGAGCTAAGACAAACTTCTGCTATTGAACCCTTACTATGTGCAAGGTATTGTAAGACCTTGTCATATTCTCAGCTGAATGTCTCCAGAGCCCTATGCAATGCTGATTGTCACCTTCTTTATATGAATGAGGCAGCCAAGAACTAGAAGGTTAATAACCCCTTGAAGGAGGGAGTGTTGAGATACAGGATAGGGAAGCTATGTTTTTAGAACAAAGCATAGAGAAAAACATAATTACAGAGCTTGACAACATCTTTTTCCATCCTCATCCAATTCACACGGTTTGAACAAACCAGAGAATATTCATATTGTTTTTCCTTTTCATTCCTTAAATGTGGTTACTTTCCTGGAGTGCACAGGGCCAAGACACATTGACTCGCGACCTGTGAAGAGTGTCCACACACATGCACCATGCCAGCAAAACTTCCACGAGTTTATTCAGAACGGAACCAACTTTTCCCCAGCCCTGAACTCGACTTGTTATGTCTCAGGACAAGGTGGGAAACTGGCTGTGGTGGGCAACGGTTTTCATTTCTAAAGCACATATGGGAAAGCTCTATAAAAAAGAGGAGGGGAAAAAAAAGGTCCACAAGAACATGAAAAAGAGGCATTCATTCTTCCAACGGGCTCCCTGTCCCACTCCCCCTCTGGTTGAAAAGCATTTCCAAAGAATCCCCAGCAGCACTTTGCACTTTACAGCCAGCAGCTTTAGAATCCTCAAATGCTTAAACTCAAAACCTCATGACATTCTGTAATCAGAGTTCGACATTTACATCCAGCCTCGGGCTGCTACCTTTTCTCCCAACCTGTGCCAACACAACCTCCTGCTTGTTAAATACAGCCAAGTCTCCGACTCACCAGCCTAGCCAGACACTTAGACTGGGTGAGATAAAAAGGCCAGCAGCTGGGCTGGGAGGTGAGGAACACACAAGAAAGAATCTAAGATTGGCTGAGTGCCCTTTTTAACTTCCAGGGTGATGGCAGTTTTTGGCAATAACAATGATTATCCAAACTTTCCAGCTATTGAACACTCACTGCCAATCCCCTGAAGCCTCATTTTCTCTTCATTACAATGGAAGTGAAATAGAACTGAGGCCCACAGAAGTTACAAATTTCCCTTGGACATATGTGTGATGGTGGTGGGAATATTAAAGTCACTTCTGGCTTTGAAATCTGATGTCTTAATCCCCTGCTACCGATGGGCTAGAGGAATCCCACATTCTTTCCAAAACTCTATCAGAGGAGATGGGTTTCCCACAAGTGGAGGAAATTATTCTCCAGAGTCTGAGTGGGGAGTGGTGATTACCAAGAGGTGATTCTGGAGAGATATTGCTGGCTCTCACACTCCGAGCAGGCACGGGTCCTACCTGAGGATCAGTGAATCAGAATGTATCCAGCAGGATACTTCTGCAGGATACTCCCTGCCTGGGACAATGGAAGGAAGCACCACCGCACTCACTTGCTAGTCCTCTGGCCCAAATTCACCTCTTATCTTCTGTTGCTCCAAAGGTATCTCTTTCCACAGGATGGATTTTATGAGAATCAAGTGAGGGAGCATCCAAAACTATAAATTGCCATTTTGAAGTACAATTTTGTGTTCCATACACAATCCTCTAAGAGTTTGCCCCTAACCCATCCTTAAGTGAGAAAACTCCACTTTCAAACCAAACTTTCCCAGCATTCAAAGACACAAATGTATCCACAGGTGAATCAACCAGGCAGGGGTTTAAGGAAAATTCTAAAGAATTGCAGAGGCGAAAACTTTACTAAAAGTTCCTTCCAGTGTGACTGTTCACAGAGCCAGAACAAACAGAAAGAAACAGGGCCAGAGGAGGGCAGACAAGCAACTGTCAAGGTGCACCCACCGGACTGTAACCAACTGATCACTCCTTTTTTGCCAGCGACAAAAATACAGCTAAAGTTTTCTAACGATAAAACAACAGCTCATTTGGTACCAGCAATACCCACAGCACGAAGTACATCATAGTGATATTGGTGATGGGGACGAAACAGACTTACCTGTCCCTGGTGGGAAAGACCTTGGGCCAGGGCGCACCGGCTCGCTGCAGCGCGTACCTGGTGAGCTGCTGCGGTTCCCACGTGCGTGCGCGGTCTCGCGTCCCCAGCCGCGCTGTCTTTGTGTAGCCCCGAGGCAGGCGCGTGTGTCTGCGCGCGGGAGAGCGTGTGACAGTAGGCAGGCTGTGGCCAGAGCAGCCAGCTTTGGCTGGTTTATATAGCCAGCTCCTTGCTCTGTAATGGGACGCCTCGCCTCCAGACATCCTTCCCCACTTTTGCAGTTGGTGAATTAAAGGAACAGCCCTCCCAGCGGAACAGGGTTAGCTCATGCAAGACGCAGTCTCTCCAGGCTCCTGGCCAGGGAAAGAACCCATTTGCATACAATTTATGGCGAAAGTAGGAATTCCCGCTTCCTCCGCCCTCCAACAGAGTAGCTGTTAGTGAAGTGTGACTTTTGCATTGCTCCCCAAACGGGTTTCTAATTGGAAAACAGAAGCGGGGTGGGGTGGGGGTGGGGGAGAGACGAGAGGAAGCAGTTTCCTAGCTTCGCTCCTCTACTCCAGCGGGCTGGAAATGCGACCCGAGCTCGCCGGGGCTCTGGGCAGCAGCTGCACAGTGGCACCTCAGAGAAAGCACAGGGGCTGAGCCAGTTCCTGGAAAGAGGAGATAAAGGTTGTCAAAGGCCTCGGGCGGTTCATGTTTCTCTGACCAGCAGGGAGATAACCCGGGATAATTCTCAGCAGGTGGGTATCAAGCACAGATCAGTTCCCTTTTCTTAAGTAGGAGCCAGCCCTGCCTCTCTGCCTCGCCGCCGCCAGGAATCACTATCCCCGCTCCAGCGTCCTCCAGGGAGCAACTCTGGGCTTGTTTATGCCCTGTATCAAGTGCCTTCTTCTCAGCTGGATTTCCTGGGGAAGGGTCCCTGCAGTTCAAGGAAAAGTGATAATAAGAAAGTAATAACTTAATCCGTGAGCCAGGAGCTGCGCCTTTGGTCTCCAGACCGCTGTGGATTGTATCCAAACTCTGAGTCATCCGCTGGTTTGGCGTTTAGCATGCACTGAGTGTCCCCAGGGCATGTGGGGGCATTGGAAGGAGGGGGAAGTGGCAGCCACCCATGCTGGACAGACTCCTGGGCTTGTTGCAGCACGTGGTATGAGACAGAGCAGGGAAAGGCAGCACAGGCAACCTGCAGCCAGCACGGAGCCAACCTGCCTTTACTAAGTCTTAGTTCAGTGCTGTACAGGGTACTTGGTGAACACTCACTACACCCTTGCAATGCTAAGTGAGGTAGGTGCCTCTTCAGCAGAGAAAGAAACTGATGTTTAGAGAACTAATGCATTTCACCAAGGGAATCCATGTGGGAAGCACTGAATCACACCTGTCTCCATCGTTTTCTTATGACATGTCATTGTCCAGGGAGAGTGTAGGATGTTATTTAAATGATATTTTAAGTCCTATTAAATTACTACACTATTTGTATAGGTATCATTGTCATATTGGAATGTGGAAAATGGTTTTTGTTCTGTAGAATAATTACAAGCAATTTTTGATTTTTTTATTGCCTACTAATAGAGGTTTAAAAATTTACCTATTTTTAATGCTAACTACAGTTTGCACAGTATTCATTGTTGTTGAAGGTCACGGTCTCCCCATCTGAAAAAAATCAAGACAAATTTATGCCAACCCAATAGCTCTGGCTCTGGAGTTCTAGAAATCTGTGCTCAACTAACCCTTCCAGATAACAAGAAAGCTCATAAATAGTTATGTCATAAAACAACTCTTTTCACCTTTTAAAGCATGTTTAAATGTTGATTGCTTTAGAAGTTTTTAATTCTGTGTTTTAACCAGCACAAGGTTGTGTCTTTTAACCCATAGTGAATGTTCCCATGCCTCTTGGCTTTAGTAAATCTACCAAACTCGTCTCCTGAATAAACAAATACAATCTTAAGAGTAGTGTATATGTTTTATGGCATATAAACTATATTCACATCAAATGCACAATTTCTCTCTATAGACATATAATTATGTGTATGTGTTTAAATAAGACAAGAACATGCCTGAAAACTAGATGATAAATATAGCTTCTTCTGGGAATGTCCCCAGCCTGAACCTTGTCCCAGTCCTCTTAGTGTTCTACAATCTCTGATACCTTCTCACAGAGGTGGCTTAGCCAGCTGTGGGAAAACAACTACAACCAGGCTGGTCTGCAGCTCAGGAAATGGCCTAATGATGTTCACAAACAATTTATTACTACACATTAATTAAACAGCTACCATAGAAATATATTAACATAATATCAGGAAGGAACAACTAGCTTTATTTGTACATCTTTAGAAGGGGCTACTTGCAAAAATTTTCTCCTAAAGCCATGTGACATTTTAAGTCATACCTTGGCATCTGAGTGAGGAAAGCTTAGACGAGGACTTGTTTTCTATCCCTGGACCTTCTATCCCTCTGTTATGCAGAAATGGATCTGCATACGTGTGTTCTCTAGTACCCGAGTCTTTGCTTATTCCCTGTGCTACTTAGAATCCTCTCTTCTCTCTTCTCACTTCAATTTATCATCCTGTTCTGATCCAACTTCACCAAGAAGCTTCTTAGATTTCTTCCAGAAGCAAAGTTTTCATGCACATTTCCTAACTCTTATGGCATTCACTACTTCTATGGATATAATTATGGTTGCGTATGCCTAAATTTTTTGCTAAGACTCTAGGTTTTCTGCAGTCAGGGATCACAGCTGTTTTTTCTATGCCTAGAACAGAGCCTTGAACATTGTACAATTTCAGAGATGCTGAATGGATGAAACAAAGAAAAATGAATGTTTGATGTGCTGTGCTGTATGATTAAATTTTTCCTGTTTCACCCATATAATTTGAGGAGGAACCTAGGTTACCATGCCTAATGCATTCACTGCATAGATGAGGAAATGGGCCCCAGGGAAGAGAAGTGACTTATCTGAGACCATTATGGCTGCTGTGATGCAGGTCATCCTCATAATCAGAACTGGGCAACGAACACCCAGCAGACAGCAGCAGAGAAGGTGTTTGTGGAAATTAGTAACCATTCATCCTCTTCCTTATCAGAGGCCACACCTTTTGGCATCTAGGTCTAACACACTTGTATCCTTTTCAGTACAGCAAGCACTTATTTTCCACCTGAGAGGGCAGAATGAATGCTTGTAAGCACTGCGCCTCTGCACAGAGATCCCAGCCAAGGACTGATTTTGTTGTTGTTGTTCGTGGTCCCCATTCATGAGTTGCTGGTGGAGACTGTGGTTTGCAGGCCAGAAAGAAAGTGGAGGTTTGTGTCAGGTGAACTCATTCTCATTTCCTTAAAGATCTATTAGCTGTAATATACTTTTTCCCAGATAGGTCACACAGTGAGTAATGATAGCTGGGACTGTTTTTTCTGAGGAAGCCAAATGCCCACTTCCATATGGCATTGCCCATTGCCCACTTCTCACTCTGATTATGCACTCTTTTGCTGCTCTAACTTCTTCCTCTTCTTGGGATCTATCTAATGTGAGAACACCCACCCAATGTCCCCTGTGACTCTGTAGTTTCCAGAAAACTCTCCCAAAGCTGTGAAGGACCTTGGATTCAACATGTGTCAGTCATTCAACTAAACACATTGCTTTGGAGTCAGAGTTTCTCAAGTTGTCTGCATGTCTTTATTGAGTGCTCGTCTTTCCCATATCTTCTCACTTTTCTGTAGACAACAAAGGGCAACAAGACTTTACTGAAGGAGAAATACGACAGAAAGGAGCTTCCCTACCTGATAGAATAGAGTAAATCAGCTGACCCAACAGCCAGGATAGTCAATTATTTGGCCAGCATAGCAGAGTAGAAAGAAATTAGACTTGGAACGGGTCCAAGTCCTGATGTTACATCAACTTATTATATCACTTTAGGCAAATTTCTCAGTTTTCTGGCCCTCTATACCCTACATAGCAAATAAGCACTTTTGTTCTAGTTTCTTGAGTCAGAGTCTTGTTACATAGCTCAGGCTGATAGCTCAGGCTGATCTTTAGCTTGCTATATAGTCTAGACTGGCTTCAAACTCAATATCCTCCTGCCTCTATCTTCTGAGTGCTGGGATTATAGCAATGCACCATCATGCCCAGCCTAAATGGCCAGTTTTCAAGGATCTTAGAAACTCAAAAAATTTTACATTAAAAACTTAAATAAATAAGTTAAAAGTCTGTGCATATTCAATTTCCTAGAACAAGCAATACATAATCAACATGACAAGTTATCATTTTTTCAAGACTTACTTCATGGTATTGCTGCCAAGAAAGTTTTCATGACTGTCACATCCAGAGAGCAAGATCACTTTTTCATGCTCATCCACATTAGCATTTTTCATTCTCAGTACATTACACATAGCATTTCCTTTGTTGTTTGCTCTGCTAGACTGTAGACACTTGAGTGTAGGCACTGTGCCTTGTCATCTGCTTATTGGCAGATCTGTTTATAGCTGGCTCCAATTTATGGCTGATGTCTATACCACGTTGTTTGTTAATTATTTTGGGTATCATTAGTGCATGTCACAGCCTTTAAGAAAGCATATGACCTACAGATGATTTTGGAGGTAAACAATGAAAGCATTCTTGAAATCATGTATTAGATGATTACAGTCTGTTATTCTCATTGGTAACACTGAGGGCCAAGACTGTACAAAATCATGAGCAAGTCAGTTCATGCTCCTATGAAAGGCTGGTAGGCTTAACTGGTTGCTTGCATGAAGGAGAGGCAGAAAAAAGACATATAAGGTTGGTACAAGTGATCTCGCATTCCATTTAGCTGGACCACTTACAGGGTAAGTTATCTTGAGAAAAACAGGTTTCTTCTCTGAAGTATAGTTTAGAAGTTTGTGAGTCTAGGAAAGAAATACACACCTTGAGTACCTCCCAGAGTTGGTGTGAAGACCATGCAAGAGGATGGAAGAAAAAGTTCTCTGCAAACGGATGCCCTATCTATAGCTACTTGATATTAAATGAGGTTTTCTTTCCCCAAAAGCTCACACTTTTCATAGCTATATTGTGCCTATGAAATCATGAGTCCCAGCTTCTATCTGAAATAATTTTGGAAGCTTCAGGGATTAGTAGAGGGGAGAGAGGAGTTAAAGCCACCTGGGACTGTTTTGAAGACTGACTTTTAGCTGGAGGCTGAAGAGACAGAGGTGTTCCTTCCAGAAGGCTGGAGAAGTAGTTTTGGTCATGTTTATTGGTCTAAGAGCAGTCTGCAGTGATGAGTATGAGTGAGTCAAGCCGTTCTGGGCTTCATGCAGGTCAGAGAGGGGAATGCACAGCTTTGAAATGAACGCAGACTAAATGTCTTTGCTTGATTTTTCACAGCTGTGTCGGATACTTATGAGAACGCGTAATTTGTCATTTTTTCCTTATTTCTGTCTTAAGTTTTTCTTAGATTTCTTTGAGGACAACAAAACTTAACAGAGACTAATATATATAGAGTAGTTCCTGTGGCCTATGCACCATGTAAGCAATTTACATGTATTAAATTACATAATAGTCACAATGAGACTATTTGGTGAGTCCTGTTATTATTTCTACTTTGTAGATGAGGATTGCAGGCTACAGAGAAGTCAAATAAACATCCAGGATGCGTGGGTAATAAGTAGTAGCAAGACAATCCAAAGCCACCAGGAGGATTCCAGCCTCCAATTTTATAACTATTTGGGGGCTGTTTTCTCCTGCTTCAACAATTGCCCAAAAGCAAAGATTGCTTTTCTGGCCTCAGATGGAACATGCTGAGTGATTATAAACGTTTAAAAATATATAATTATGTATATTATGAGTGATAATGATTAGATACAGGTCCTTTTTTGATGGGCCATGAGATTTCAGATTGGTTACACCGTGGTAGTCATTCTGTTTACTCACACATCCTTCATCAATTTTCCCTCACTCTTAAGATAAACATATGACTTACACACATACACACAAACAGTGGAGAGAGAGGGGGAGAGAGAGATCATAGAAATGAGTGTTTTCCCATAGGTGTGTTTAGTATTGCTCTGAGAGATTATTGTCTAGGAGAAATAATACTAATTTTCTTTGTAATGTGGAACTATATTTGCCCATTAACTTAATAGCAGCCTTTGAAGAAAGTCTTCCTTATTCATTGTTTTTTAAG
Source organism: Dolichotis patagonum (assembly GCA_004027295.1). Taxonomy (NCBI): domain Eukaryota; kingdom Metazoa; phylum Chordata; class Mammalia; order Rodentia; family Caviidae; genus Dolichotis; species Dolichotis patagonum. Next base: position 34,007 of record PVJX010014669.1, on the reverse strand, counting down.
TGTTTGCACATTCTGTTACTCAGGTGAAAATATTTACCTTATCCACTCACCTGGGTGGTATTATACGCCTCAGAGATAGAAGCTTCTCAGTTCGATTGGAGGTGAATGGACTGAATCACTGGGCTCATTGGGCCAAGCCCTTGGCTGGTCCTTTGTGGTCAGGGGATAATCCTTGCCTTTATTATTTCCCATCTGCTGTGGTTTGAATATAGTTTCTAACATCAAAATTCATGTTGAAGTTGGATTCTAATGAAGGGAATGTAAGGAGGTAGGGCTTAAAGCAGGTGTTTGAGTTGTGACCTCATGAATGGGTCTCAGTGCCTTTCTTAAGAGAATTTGTCAGACACTGTGGGAGTTCAGCCATTTTTTTCACTCCTATGTGTGTTAACTTGTCTTTCTGTCTTTCTACCATACTGGAAGGCAGTCATAATAAGCTATGAGAATGCCTACCCAGCCTCCCTATTTTCTTCATAAGAAAATAAGCTTATTTTCTTCATAAATTACAAAGTGTGACATACTTTGTCATGCAACAGAAAATGGACTTAGATATCACCCTCCAGCCTTCCAATAGTAGGAGTTATGGCAAATATGCCCATTCGGGTTTACATCACACGGCATTTGCATACCTTCAGTCCTACACCAGGCTGCTTGCATACTAAAAGTGAAGAAACCAAGATGAGAATAGGTGAAGAGACTCAATTAATGAGGTATTGCCAGTGTGTAGTTTTACAGAAGTCTCTACATGAAAATTTCTGGGCTCTTTGATTTTTGTTTCAAGAACCATCTGCAGAGAGTGCTATTTTATCAGTTTTATGGGTTATCATTTTATGGTATAGGGCAAGTTCACAATTTCAAAGGATATACACTTCAGTTCAAACTTAGCTCTGCTATTTACTATTGTGTGGCCCTTTTCAAATTCTCACTTATGTGAACTCCATCTTGTGTCTGTATCTGTGAAATTGGAGGGGAAATACCTACTTCACAGGGTTGATAGGAGGGTCAGGGAGATGGAATAATGACTATACAGAGTCTAGTCTGTGGCGTCTATAAATATTACTTTTTCCCCCCTTTTTGGCTGGCAGAAGGGACTTTGTGGTTGAGGCTAAGATAAGGATCGTAGGATAGAGAAATTACCCTTGATGTAGTTACAGATGTTCTCCTTAGAGGAAAGAGGAGAAATTTGACTACAGAGGAGGCAATGTGGTGAGGAAACAGATGGGAGTGATGTGGCCACCAGCCAGAGAATGTTAGTGGTCACCAGAAGGTAAAAAATTCAAGGGGCATATTTTTCTCTGTAACCATTAGAGAGACCACCCCTGCTGACATCTTGATTTTAGTTTACTAAAGCTTACTTCAGATTTCTGGTCTTCAGAACTTCAGGAGAATAAATTTTTATTGTTTAAGTTACCATCTTTGTAGTAATTTGTTAGAACAGCAATAGGGAACTAATCCAAAGACAGTAACTCTGGGATGATATCTCTTCCTTAAGCATAACATGGCTTTAAAAATGGTAACATTTCACATTGCTCCAGGAGCTTGCCTAGAAGAAACGGTATTATTTTCCTCAGAAATTTGGAAGTACATTTCCATAGACATATGCTTCCATCATGTAAATCTGTATCTCTAGATTTCCAAATAGTTTTTTAATTGCAATTCCTTTAAGGTTTCTTTTTAGGTGTGGGCTGGAAGACAGGGAAGAAAACAGAAATTGGGAAGAGTTGCAATCTTGTCCATTAGCTTGACAGTTCTGAAGTAGTCTGTCGATATGGGAGTTTTGCATTGTTGAGTGATTTAGCTCACAGTGAGAAGTCTGGACCTACACATTTAGTCCTTATTACCCCAGGGTCAGGCTGACCCCAGAAAATGTCAGACATGTGTGGGTAGCTGCTCATTTATAACTTTGAGGATTCCCCCACTACATACATGTTCAAGTTGAAAAGAGGTAAAGGGTAATTATACTTGACCTGGAGATAAGAAAGAGAGGTTCAGGGCCATCGCTTGTCTTATTCACATGCTGCAGACTGTGATAAAACTGAAGCTGGCATCCAAGTCTTACTCCACATGGGGGAAGAAACTTGTCTCAATACCTGTAAGAGCTATGCAAACTGGCTGAGTTGACCACTTAAAACTTTCTTCACATAGATTTGATTGTTTCTAGGGAAGAAGGGGAGAGGAGAGTAATGTGGTAAAAATGATCGAGATATGCTAAGTGCATGAAGAAAAAAGTGTTCACAATAATTCTTGGTAACACTTCTATGCTTAATTAAACTTATATTCTAAGGAAACAAGAAGATGTACAAGCAGTCTAGGAGAGTAAGTGGGTAGATGCACACCAGCTCTTGACTCCTTCAGTGCTTCTGTGAACAATGCACAGATCTAGTCTGTGTCTTTCTCTTCCCTCCCCTTCGTTCCAGTCTCTGCTGTGCTCAGTGATCTCATCAGATGGAGCTGTGGTATCTGGGGACTGAAGTTGCCCCTTCGTGGAACACCAAGCAAGTTTCTCATATCCCGGGTTTGGAGAACAGTTTCTGTCGGTGAAGTTCAAAGACTTTGGAGCACCACCTGTCCAGGCCAGGATTGAACTTGACTTGCAGATTAATGGTATAGGGGGAGTGATCTTCAGTGAGTATGGATGGATGACTCATCGCTTGAGGCAGATGAGAGAAGATTCCCTCGTGGAAATACTTTATAAGGAAATCACAGAGCCGTCTTGAAAATCCCCATGGACAGGCGGGGTTGGGGGCCAGGATGAATCAGTGGGACAGCTGCAGGATAGAAGACTGACTGAAAGGGATGTGCTTTGAAGTTGATTCCTCCAGGGGCTGAGATAAGTAGTAAAACTTTGCCAAGAAGTGATCCTCTGAGAGCCTGGTTGAAAGGGTTGAAGTCAGCAGCAAATGGTTGCTCTTGAAGTATTTGGTTCTTTAGCAAGTTGCAACTGTATTGGTAGTTAATCTACATAGTGACCCCTATGAAACTGACCATCTTCAACCATATTTATTTCGCATAAATGACACTTTTATATGATTAAACTTAATGCACTCCAAGTTTTATTGCCAAAACTATGAAGATAAGCTGCACCTTGGAGCTTGGATAAATTTTAAATGATATTCTACAGTATCATCTTTGCAATGGAATGCCAACTCAGGTAGCATGGGGGAGGGTCTTTTTGAAGACCCCTGAAATAGCCCAGTCTCTGTGCTTTGAACTTTTTCCCCTGTCTGTGTATGCTCCACTGATATTGAAGCTCTCTGTAGAACCTAGGTTGAGCAAGGGCACACTTTTCATAGTTTGAATGAGTATCTATCAAAGGTCGATATGTAAAGGCTTAGTCTTCATGGCATCAGTTTTGGCAGGTACTCTGGATCTTTATGAGGTGGGCTCTTATGTGCAGTCCCTTAGGTCATTGGGGGTTTTGCCTTCAAAAAAGATAGATTAGCCTTCTTCTCTTTCTTATGTCGGTTTTGTGCTATGAGTACTCACTGACAGGCACTTCTGCTGTGGTATGTACTGGCCTTGCCAGAGGTCCAAATCCTGTCAGTTGCCCAATCTTGGACCTGACCCTCCACATACATGACCCAAAATAGACCTATCTATACTTCATAAATAGCCTGAGTCAAGTATTTAGTTACAGTGCTGTGAAGCTGATTAATATGATACCCAACCAATTGAAGAGATATCACAAACTGATATTAACTGTAAGAATACAGATCCAGACCCTAGAGAGCCAGAGAGATGAGGAGGGAGCATAGTAAATGGCATGGAGTCATTGGGTCTATACCTGGGCCATTGTGTTAGTGGATATTTGCTTAATAAAGCATAAAAGAAAAGAGTTTTGCTATTGCTTTTGTCACTGGAGAGCCCCCAAATTGTGGAGTTTTATATAGTATTGGACATTAAACCCAGGGATTTTGCACTGAACTACATCTCCAATCCTTCCTTTCTTTTTGGGCTGGGCTCAAACTTGCAACTCTCCTTCTTCAGTCTCCAAGAGTGCTGGGATTACAGGTGTGTATTACCACAACTAGCTTGATTTCTGATCCTTAATGCTCATTTAGTACATGCTAGATGCCATTTTTAGAACTTTACTAATCCCATATAATCTTCATAACAACTCTGTGGTAGATCTTATTATTCCCAAATGGAGACATGGCAAAGAGACATTACCTGACCAAGAACAGCTAGCTGGTGTCAGATGTGGGATAGGGATTAAAGCTCTTTTCATTGTGAGGGGTTTCCTCTTCGTTACATTTTCCTAAAGAAGATGTTTTACTGCTTTGAATTCTTTATTGAGAGATGAGAAAATGAGAAGAGAAGCAGTAAGAGTGCATAGTGAACTCACTTAGTCACTCAGTCGCTTCTTCATGGCATCCATTTGACAAACATGTACTCAGTCCTAGCAGATACTAGGGGCACAGCTGCAAACATGACAGAGGCAGTTCTTTCCTCTTAAGCTTACTTTCAAAGGTAGTATTTCCCAAAAGGAGTGGATTTTTGTACTTCAAGAGATATTTGGTGATGTCTGAAGAAATTTAGCTGTCATGATTTGGGGGTTGCTACTGGCCTGAATTGGGCAGAGGTTATGGACTCTATGAACAGTCTGCAGTGCACAGGTGGTTTCCCACAATGAGTTATTTGTTCTAACATGAACATAGTGCTGAATTTGAATAATGTTAGTATAGTGAGTACATGAAAGAGTGCAAGAATCATGACAAATATCTACCATAAAACATTAGAAAGGCCCAAACTTGATCTCCAATAATCACACTGTAACATCTAAAATTTTGGGTAGAACAAACCCAACACAGTTTCAGTGGAACATCTGTGTGTGAAGAGGTGTAGGGTTTGCAAAAATTCAGACAAACTGCTTCCAATGTAGTGACCTAGGCTGTGAAGAGAGCTCAGCTGGTCATGGGGTACCCTAAGAGACTGTAACTTTAGTGAGATGCCAGGCCTTTCCCAAATGCTAGTATCATAACTAACTATGGAAGAAGCAGAAACATTCAGTTATTAGGGTACAGTCCCAGACAATGAAGATATTTGCCATGGCTGTGGAGGACTCAGACATACAACTGGTCTCTAAATGTTCTTGGTCTTAGAAGACCCCTGGATTCTTCCATAAATAGGTAGGCAAGGGGAACTACTCACAGCAGAGTTGAGGTGAACTTTCTATCAGCTGCTTAAGTGAGAATATAGAAGCAAATGTCATAGTTGAGAAAAATAAATGAGCAATAGCCTACCCTCAAGTCCTGCAATATACCCACTACAAGGCTACATATATATAGTTTCCAGTTTAGGCCCAGCTGCAAAAAAGTACTAGTTTCTTCTTCTTTCTCAGGAAGAACAATTACTGATAAAGTAATAACTTTTCCTGGTTTCAGGGACATCGCACAGTGTTTGGGATGATGAGACAAGTAGGTATACTGAAATTTCCATTGCCTAAGCATCCCATTGCAGATACTAAGCTCTAGCCAGGAGGTTTATGTGGCTTCGTTTAGCTGTTTCCTTTGTGCATCAGATATTCATTTCTCCATAGTTGAGACCAGAGGATAAAGAGTTTGTCTCTAAGACTTCTGAGCTCTTTATTGCTGCCTGCTGCCAAGCAATCCAGTAAGAACAGCTGGTGTTGCTTTTGGTAACCTAGAGGATTCTCCAATGCCAAAATACTTCTAGCCATCTTGAAAAACTTGTAAAGATTTAATCAGTACATTGAATGGGGGCTGGCTTATAATAAAAGTGCTGTAAATATTTGTTTTATATGTGAATGGTTGAATCTAACAGCATTTGAGGTGCTCAATTTAATATGGAAAACATGCATCATGATTCCCTTTGTAAAAGTAGCCAATTTAATTTAATGTAGAATTATCAATTGTCTATCATTTTCCACAACAATAAACATAGCAAACCAATCTTGTGTTCCTGGCTGTTGGATATTTTGTGGGCTGAGCTGGTAGCAGTTAGGGTTGTCAAAGCCATCTACGGCCATACCACCCTGAATGTGCCCGATCTCGTCTGATCTCGGAAGCTAAGCAGGGTCGGGCCTGGTTAGTACTTGGATGGGAGGGTTGTCAAAGCCTAGAAATTGATGAGTTGCAAGATGACAGAAAGATAATGTTATCTGAGTCCTAATTCAGTGAGCAGGTGGTCACTAAGCCATCAATTTATTTATTTTATATATTTTTTTGTACTCAGATATGTTTTACACCTCAGATACTGATGATGAGACTGTGTCACAGGGTGTGAAAGGTGACACATTTATCCCTGAAGGAGTTTGTAACAGTAGTTACAAAACATTGTAATAGTTACTGTAGTGAAAATCACCAAAAGAAGCTGGGATAGGAACACAGGGGCACAAAAGATCTACTTTTTCCATTATTTCTAATGTCTAGAAAATCATCGTGTTGGTGGAAACACAGGGAGAAAGCATATTAATGTTTCCTATTTATTGAGTACTATATTAAATGAGTACTTACTAATGGCCAAGTACCAAGGTGCTGGAATAAAAGCAAAAAGGTCCCCTCTCATGTAGAACTTCCGGCTCATAAACGGGATGACTGTGTGCATAAATAAGTGTACAGTTACAAACATTGATGAGTGCAGTGAAAGTAAAGGCAAGCTGCTGTGAGATAGTCTATATTAATTTCCACTGCCTGATATTAGCTAATCCCATTAATCCTGAGACGTGTTTCAATCTTCACTTTGCTGAGGAGTTCACTGAAGCTCCCAACTGTATATTACTTTTCCCAGAGTCATGCAGTTGGTAAGTGTTAGAATTGGGATTAGAATCCTAAACTATCCAATCCAAGCTCTGTGTTCTCAACCCCATGGTCACAGTGATAACCTCAGAACATATGGGTTACACCATTCAGAAACAGTGTCATTTATAAATGTGAGTAGCGAAAAAATGATTAAAACATGTTCTTTCTATTTAGCATATTATTTACTTTTACTATTATGACATGTGCAACCCACTGAGGGGTTAATTATGTACTATTTCACATTGATTTATGAATGTGGTTTAGTCTTGAACAGGTAAAGGCGTTTCGGAAAGTCTGATTTTCCTACTCAAATTCACCCACTTCAATTTAGGATGATGCGAGATGTGGAAGATCTTATTACATATGCTTTGGTTTAAATCATAGATTTTGAAACTTTTACAATGTTGGATACAGATGTCAAAGTAACAGATTAAGAGAACCAAATGACTCTGATTGTGCCACTGAGTCATACATATCTGGTTGCAAATCCAAGTTGAGTTACTTACTAGTTCTCTGTTCCTCACCCAGAATATTCACTTCCCCTGGACCCAGAGTCTTCATCTAATAAACAAACAGAGAATATCCTCCCTGAAGGCTCTTGAGAAGTCAGTGAAATAAGTACCTAGCACCATGATGAGGACACAGAAAGTTCTAAACAGTTGGCAATTATTATTACCTTTAGGTTTTCTTCTTCATTTAACAGCCATCATCTAAACCATCAAACACAGCTACCTGCTCAGCTTTTAAATCATAGTTAAATCTCCACAAGGATGGCTGGCTTGCTGTTTCATCAATCAAAAGGGAGGACCTGAAGACTCACTGTATTTTATTTTGTCCTGAACTCTTTTCTCTGCCTTTAATAGGAAGGAGATCTAATTTGTTCTACTCTCTGGTTTTTGTGGCAGTGATTTAGGAAGCATTCAGAAATGACTGGAAGAGGTTCTGTCACAGCTGGGGAAGGGTCCAGGTGTTTCTAACGTCCAATGGATGGAGGCCTGGAATGCTGCTACCATCCTGCAATGCACAGGGCAGCACTTCAACAAAAAATTATCCAACTGACAAGGTCAACAGTGTTAAAACTGAGAAGCCCTGGTTTATACCCACCATCACCACACACTGGTGCATGCACACACACATATGCATAAGTGCACACATATATGCAAATGTACACGTGCACATTCTAAGTTCTTTACCCACAGGAGGAGCAGTGAGTGCCAGGATGATGTAATGCTGGGGGAGACCCATGCTGCCTGTGGTGAGACACATTATGCATGGGGAATCTCACCATTTCCGTGCAGACTCCTCACCTCACCACCACCGCCGCCTCATATCCTGCTCAGGTCCCTCCTGGGAACCCACAGAAACCTCCCAGCAGATGGGGTTTCACTTAGTTACATTCTCTGTAGACAGATTGGATTACACGGACAGCAGCTCTGACTCTGAGAGACCCAGTCGCCTGCCTGGTGTGCTTTAGGCAGGTCCTTTACCTTCTGGAACCCACACTCACCTCAAAGTAGCAAGAAGGGAATCTTTTGTGCATTTTCATCTATCAAAAGGAAGGAAGCTGAAAAAGAGGAAAAGATGAAAAGATTTTGATATCTTTTGGTAGGGACTGGATATTTCTGCCTATGTATTGCATGTGTTTATCATAAGAACTAATAAGTACTCCAAATTTTTAACAGAATTAAACAGCAGTATCAAAGATGTCATAATTCATATGTGTCTTTGTTAGTTTAGGTTGCTATAACAGAATACCTGCATATAGACTGGGCAGTTTTTAAACAAAAGAAGTTTGTTTCTCCTATTTCTGGAAGCTGGAAGTCCAAGGTCAAATTACTAGCACTATCTTTGGAAGTACTTTAATATTTGTTAAGAGCTTGATTTTCATCTTTTCACTGTCTCCTCATGTGGTAGAAAGGTTCTTTGGGCACTAGCTCAATTCAGAAAGGATCCACTTTTATTTCCTAATCACCTCTCAGGTACCATAGCTCTAAATATCATCAAATTGGGGATTAGTTCTCAACATATTCAAGAGTTTGGCGGGACATCAATATTCAGTCTACAGAAATTTCTTGTTATGGTTTATATTCAGATGCCCCCTCCAAGCCTCATGCAATCATAGATGCGGCCAAATCTAGAATTTGTGCTTGGTTTGTTGTCTAGTGCTCACATTGGTGATATGAGTGCTATACCTGTCCAGGTCTGGAGCCAGCATACAGTGTACTTACTGGTGGGAAGAAGGTGTGTCTTTTCTCTCCTTTTCCAGTTTCACACTTTGCTGCTGGGGTGGCCATGAACTGCTGCCACTCAGCCATGTCATTTTGCCTTGGAGCCAACTGAGTATGGACTGATCTCCTATCTGCAAGAAATAAAGCTTCCTTTCCCTAACTTTGATCATAGGTATTTTGCCTTAACAACAAGAAAAGTAAGACATTTGTGAATATTAATAATAGCTCCTAATTATTGAACATCTCTATTAGTCCCAGTGCTGTGTTGTGTGTCTAACAAGTATTGTGTCATGTAATTCTGAAAGAGTGATGTGTAGATGAATATCTTCACTTAAGAACTAATACAGTGGAGGGTTAGCAAAGCTGTCTGACCAAGGGCAATAGTTACCAGTGGAAAAGCTACGATTCCAACCCAAGTTTCACTTCTTTTAATAATTAGATAATCACTACTGAGTTAGGTGCCTCTTTTTAGGTGGTATAGTTTTTAATAAAGAGGGCGCTAATTTTCTGCAGAAAGCATGGCTAACCCCAGACTTCCCAATCACTAGTGATGGAGTATCTTTGACTCCTCCTGGCATTAATTTTTAGCAAACAGATGAAACAAATCTAGTTTTAAATTCAGTTTCCTGAGCCTCCCATCTGTCACCTGGGCATGCCTTCCATGTCTCCCTCAATGCACACCTGCTGCTGTCACTTCTAGTCACAAGTTCCAGGTGTTTCATGCATACTAGATTCATTGTTAGCACTGGAAAAATTAAACCTTCAGTATCTGTTTACAGTAAAGTATAAAAAAGAGACAAGGAACAGGACAATTAAAATCTAGTGGAATGTCTTGAACCTTGCCTGTGGGGAGGATTAGCTGATGTATCTTTGAAATGGATTTTGAAATATTTGTAAAGCAGAACAGTTTGAGAAGGCTGTTCTGGTGGAAAATACAAAATGCACAAAAGCTGGGAGGCATGAAAGAGAATTTAAGAGCGTTAAGTAGTTAGGAGAGATGGAGAAAGGATATGTAGAGGAGAGGTACATCTGGAGCACATTATGAGAAACACTATCTAGTAAGAAGCATGCATTTATTCAGCTTCTCTGACCATCCCCCAAAGGGTAATGTCCACTTGGGAATACAGAGTTTCACAGAATACAATGGAGCATCCCACTGCTGGCCTTATTGAGAATTTTCTGCTCTTACACAGCAATTTGGGCACTAGCAGTAACTGCTGCATGAGAGAATTCTCCTGGGTAAATATTCCTTGAGGCTGTGGCCCACAAACAATTTCTACCATTTGTTCTAGTCTTCAATAGCTAAGACATGTGCCAAAAGTAGGCATTGTTTAACTAGATAGCGCTCCTTTTTTTTTGCCCAAGGTGGCTCTTCCACCAAATGTATATTTCCTTCTTCCATATTGAGGAGGGAGTGGATGGTTGTTTTCATTTTCCAGAGACGGTTGAGTCATTGTATATTCATTGTGTGGAGGCTCAATATCCTCTTGTCACTCCTGTTGGTGGAAAAGACAAAGGATGAGGATATGCCAGGGACTAACTACCATCTCAGTTGCCTGTGTAATCTGTGCTTGGACAGGAAGAAAAGTCACATGGAAAAGATTTGATAATGTTAACAAATGACACAGTACATAACTAGCTGAGCCCAGAAGGCTTTCTTTCCACACTCAAATGATGCACATTTGTTACACATACTTCCAAGAAGTTGGGCTTCTCATCCTACCTAAAATACCATTCTGAAGTGCCTTCCAGTACCCAAGTTAAATCTCATCTGCTTGATTAATCACTTCTCAACACTCACTTTAGGATGGCTCTCCATACTTCACTTGCATCTCTTTCTGGATTACCCTACTTGTCTGGATCCAGTGTAATTGCTTCCATATGTGCTCTCCTAAGAGGTCATAAAACAAGGAGCGTAACATTTATTATATGGTTTTATGTGTCAGGTACTGAGATAATTGTTTTATAATTTGCATTTCATGTAATCCTCTGAAATGATTATGGTCAGTGTTATAAGTCAGTGATTTAAGCTCCTGGAGGGACCTTTATCTAGCTTGTTTGTTCTACAACCATGGTATAAATGTTCCCTGGATATGATAGGAAAAGAATAAATTTTATTCAAATTTTTCAGAATCCTACTTTTTGCAGTTCAAGTAAAATTATGTCTATCCAAATGACATTTTTTGTAAAAAATGTACTAGGAAATCTCAACAGTGTTGATTCTAAGGAGTCACAGGCACTTACCACAAGGGAAATGACAGGAACCATTTGGGTTTCATCATAATAGAATATTCAGTGACATCATGATAGCTTTCAAGATCAGATTTATGAGACTTTTGCTCCCAAACACCTGTGTATCACAGGGTGAGGAGGGCTTGGGCATTTGAACATCCCATGTTATGCCATTTTTCCTCTTCTCTCTAGATATTTAGCAAATACAACATCTTTTTCTCTTGATGAAACAACTTATGAAACAGGCATTCCTTGGTAAATCCCTGATTTCAAAATCTTTTCAAACATCTGCTTCTAAGCTTGTATGTATGTTGAGGGGAAGGCAGGAAGACTAAGAAATGGTTTCGATTCAGTAGTTTGGGGACTGTACTTTCAGAAAATTTTCCCCCAAAAGGAAATGTTATAAGAACTTTCCTTCTGTAGAATTTTGCATGGATTGTGTTCTGTTTTGGAAAAGCAGGTGTGAGAAATTCATCAGTTCTCATTTGTGATCAGAAGACTTGCTCAGCTCTTTAAAACTACAGAGGAAAGATTTGGTAACTGCGGTGAGCTAGAGGATTTGGTTTTCTTGCTCAAAGGATCCCAGGGAGAAGACAGAGTCATTTTTGTCATTCCTAGAGGAGAAAGGCTGGGTAGCCTGAGTGAGTTAATGACAATGCTCAGTTTCTCTTAACTTTTACAAGCACCCTTTCTGTAATCACATGACATGTGTTAAGAGAACATTCATATAGTATTCTTTAGGTGACAATAATAATGAAAATATGAATTCATTTATTTAATTCATATCCACCTATCCCTTGCTGTATCTTGAACTTGGTGTTGGGAAATGTAGAATTTATAAGAACTGGTGGGCTTGCTCTTTGGAAGCTCCCAGCTCAGAAGAGGAATCAGACAATAACCACTATAATCTAATGAGTTACATGCATTGGTAGGGAAAGTAGAGCACCTAGGAATTACTAGTGGTTCAAGGTGAGGAAAAGGCTTACTAGAGAGGATTATACCTGAGCAGAATCTTGAATATGATTTAGAGTTAAGGATATCAAGGGAATAAAGCAGAGATAAGATGAGGTACAGGAATCTACCCTACCAGAATATGGATCTGAGATACACCTTTCTGTGTTCTAGAAAAGTTCTTGGCTTGAAGGCTGAGGAAGGCAGCAGTGCTGAGGAGCTTGCACTAGTGAGACAGACTAGACTAGCAGGGTTTGATATCTGGGTGAAGCATTTAAAGTCTTCTCTAGGAAAGTGATAGGAGATCATTCCAAGGTAGCAATAAAGGAGTCTAGAAGAGATGAATTCTTTAGAAACATCATCCTGGCTGCAATGTGAAACAGAGATAAAAAAGCAGGCTAGAACTAGAGATACCAGTGAGAGTTGCTATGATCATTTATACCAGAGAGAATAGTGTCTTTGACCAGCGCAGAAACTCTGGGAATGGAGAGATGTGAGCAGGTCCTACTGATCCTAAAGATAAACTTGCTGGGACTTGATGATTTATGGAGGTGGATAATAGAGTAGAGAGAAACAAACCTTGAATATGAGGCCTTACAGATGGTGATGACATTCACTGAGTTTGGTTTTTAGGTTCAAAAGAAAACCTGAAGAGTGAGCACTGGGTTTGGTCTTAGCCCAGGAATAGGAACAATAGTGCCCACAGGAGTCTTTTGTGGGATTGATCTGAGTAGGAAATTGTGCTGATACTTTGTTCATCTCAGCTTGGGATCCCTCATACATATAGTACTCCTTGACCTGGGTTGGAGACATGAGAAGACAAAATTTATTCTTAGAGATCTCTACAAAATTCACTTGGTGTGTTTTTATTTTCACTGTCCATAGCAGTTACATAGTAATCAGAAAATCTGTAAGCAGACAATATTGTAATTAAATGTATATAAGTCAGTTTGCCTGGATTTGTAAATAACAGAATGCTTGTTAATTATGTGAACTTTGGTAAGTTATTCAATCCATATCTGATTCATTGTCTACATCAATAAAGTGGGGATCATAGTTGGTACTTGACAAATTTGTTATTCAAAACTGTGTTCAACTATATGGAAAGAAGCAGACATCTGATAAACCATTGATGAAACAAATCATTATTTCTTTGTTTTTCTTCATTTGTTCTTTTCTCTATTCATTATTTGTTGGGTGCATTATAATTTTTGAATTTAAAATCTTGCTTTCTTTGAGATAAAAAAGGAGTCGAGAGGTCAATGAAAGCTTTTTGGAGAATTGTTTTATTTCCAGTACTAGGGTAGGCATTTTTGTCTTGTCTTCCTTCTCATAGTCAACTAGAATTATCATCAAGTCCTTCTCTAGTCATCTTCTTTCCTGTTGCTTAAAGGATCAAATTCAAATCCCAAGTGCTTGAGGAAGGCTTTTGGTATAGTTTTAGTGTTTGTGTCCTCTGCAGATTCATGGGTTGAAACCTAATGACCAATATCATGGTGTTTGGAGATGAGGCCTTTGTGAGGTGATTAAGTCATGGGAGCAAAGCTGTCATAGATGTGATCACCGCCCTTATAGAAGGGGTTCCAGAGAGTTGCCTTGTGCCTTCCACCATGTGAGGACACAGCTAGAAGATACCATCAAGTACAAGAAAATGGGCTCTCATAAGACACTGGATTTGTGGATGCCTTGATCATACACTGTCCAGTATCTGAAACTCTGAGGAATCAATTTTTATTGTTCATTACACCTTTCTGGCCTTTCACCATAGCAGCCTGAAAAAACTGAAGTAGTTTTCAAAGCTTTTGCAACTCATGCCCATTTTTCTTCTTTAGTTTTATCTCCTGCCTAAACCTACCAAATGCTGAGCCCAACATTTTCATAAACCACAATGATTTCTATTCAACAAAATATCATGATTATATTTTCTGCCAGGTCAGAGTGTATGCAGGTGTTTATTGGGGATGCCCTAACTTCCTTCTTCCTGCTCAGATATCATCACCTTTTGCAGAATTGATCACTCCTCTAGCACCTTGATGGTTTCTTTAATATATCACTTACCACAGAATGTCATAGTTATTTGTTCCAGAGGTTTTTTTTCCCTCCATAAATTTGGAACAGATCTTCAGTGACAGAATCTACATCCTTCTGGCCGTTGTAGTCTGTGATCCTAACCTAGAACGTGGCAAAGGATTACTGAGTGAATCGATGGAAAGTAGTCCAATGTAAAACTTAAACAGCAATGTGTAGATGACTCAACTTTGTTCCTTCTGTCCCCTTCTTGCTTTCATCCTTGCTCAGTCGTCTGCTCAGAATGGCCTGTGGAAATGAGATCAAAGAAGGAAAGAAAATTCCAAGAAATGATGCAAATACTTATTGCTTTGCGTGTGAGTTTCAGGCAAGGCGTGACTCAGATATCAACATTATATTCTGCAATTAAAGGCAGCAAAGACCCAGGGCTTAAAATTCTTTCAATTTCTTAAGGCAAGTTAGGGATCAGTTACATAGGAAAGTGTGGGTCAGGCAGTGGGGACCCAGGATGCGACTCATGCTGGAATGAACAAGGAAGGTTAGATTTAGTCCAACCTCACTCCTTCCCAGATTTGACTGGTAACATTTATTCTTATAAATTTTTGTGTTTATCTTCACCTTCTTTAAAATATTTGTCCATCAACAAATCAGATTCCTTTAGACATTTACCATTTGATCTCCTCTGTTATAATCCTTGAAGAGAACTCAATATTGTAAAATATTGTAAAACATAGGGTCTTCACAGTTTTTTTTCCTTTTCTCCCTTTAAACTTTGAAACTTTTAAGATGACAGATGTTTTCATTATAAGTTTAAATAGTTGCAAAACTTTCAACCTAAATCATTTTGCTAAATATGCAAACTAAACTATATCATTACTGTTTTAAAGAAATTTCACAGAATCTAATTCTGTAGTGATATAATATACTATTTTCCATTAGGAAATATGAGAATAAGAGTATCCTTAACAATTGAAAACTTAGTTCCTTTCTTTCTATTAAATGTGTAGTTCTGTTTTATTTCCTCCACAGAAATGTATGCTAATATTGTATGTTTTAACACTTAAAGTTCTTTTATTAATAATTTTGTCATATTTCTCTAAAAAGGTTTATAAATTGTTACTAAAATCTATTTAATGTTCCCTAAGTATTTTATTCTAACAGATACATTTTTTGGATTAAACTATCGTGACAATTATTATTTGTATTCAGTTCGTCAATCCACCATACACCCATTAAAACATGACATGAAACATGAAATTTTATTGGAAAGGCTTTCATGAGTGAGTTAACTTTTAAAAGTTTTAGGTTAGGTACCTGTTGATGAATATCAATTATTTCTAGTGTTAGATGATGTTATATAAATTCTATTCATAGTTTTATTATTTGACTATAAACACTGAGAAATCTATTCACAGAAGTAAATAAAAAGGAAAAGAAGAGATTGTGTTATAATACTGTTCAATCCTCTACACAGAATACATGTCAAAATTTAGAAGGGATCAATGACTAAAAAATACTTTTTGGTTCATTTTTTTTGTACTTAAATAATTACTGTGTTTTGCCAGTTGATTTTTAAGAAGAAGCTTTTTTTTACATTAGTTTCAATATTAAACATTTTATTTAACACATTTGTATATATTTGTGGAGCATAGTACAATAATTTGACACATGTATACAATGGGTAATGATTAAATCAGGGTAACTAATATTACTATCTTCTCAAATGTTTATTATTCTTGTATTGGAAAACTGTGGAATCTCAATAAGCATTAAAATGCAGTTAGATGAAGGAATTAGTTCTAGTGTTCTGTATCACAGTAATTGTAGTCTACAATAATGCATTATATATTTCAAAAGACATTGTTTTTGAGACAGTCTCACTGTGTAGTTCAGGCTAGGCTTGAACTCACTATGTAACTGATAACAGCCTCAAACTCATGGTAATTCTCCTGTCTCAGCTTCCTAAGTGCTGGGATTATAGGCATGCTCTACCATGCTAGGATTTAGAAAGCATTTTTAATAATTTAATCACTGATATTTTAGTTAGGCTTCCCTTCAGTTTTGTGGTAGCTAGTGTTAAATGTCACACTACTTGTAAAATATTTGTTACTAGGTCATTAGTTACTCTTTCAATATTTATAAGACAACTTTATAATTACACATTTGTTTGACGTTTAACTCCTCTCTCCTGATATCAGAGCAGCTCAAAATGAATGTGAAACATGGTTTTGCTTTGGAGAGGGAGAAAAACAATTATGAAAAGCAATTTAAACTTAGATTTCAGAAGATCTGAAAATTCCTTTAAAGCTGCATCTCTTGGAAAATCTTTGACTGTCTCTAAAGGCATGTTGTATCACTGTTAGAAAATGAGCAGCTGAGACATTTTTCCTATGATTACATTAGTTCTTCCCGGAGAAACAGCAGGGTGGTACAGATAAGATGGAGATAATAATGCAAAGCACCAGAAGGCAACTTCACAGGGACTTTAAAGGACTGGTTACTAACATTTGCAAGTAGGGAAATCTAACTTGTATTTCATCTCCCTAGGTTATTTGGATTGACTTCGTGATTGAACCAAAACATAAGTGTGTGCATGTGCGCGCACGTGTGCGCATGTGTGTATGTGTGTACGAGCACATGCCGACATGTGATGCTGAGGACTGAACACAGAGAGAGCCCTTACACTGAGCTCTATCCTCAGCCTTTATTGTACTTTGCAATAAGGTCTTGATAATTTTCTGAGTCTGGGCTCAAATCTCAATTCTTCCAGAGTGCTGAGTTACAGTCGTGTACCACCTTACCAGAGTCAAATGAATTTTTGAATTATGGATATAAAACTAAATAAAAACTGAACTTTAGGCAAGTCCTTGCCTGGAGAAAGCACTTAATTGTCTTCTAGGCCAACTTGAATTGTTGGTGACTGCTTAGAGTTCTGTATCAAGAAAGATTCAGAGGGCACAACTGAAATTGGTAGGAAATGTTACGAGTCATTAGTTATGTTCATCTGGAGAAGCAGGGACACAGGAGCCCTGTGCTTTGCATTTGTCACCCCTGAGCTAGCCCAAGGACTACAGTCCATGTCACCTGAGCCACAGGGAAACCAGGCCCAGTGAAATCAGAAAGCTTGGTCAGAATTCTCCAGCTAATAAGTGGAAAGATGAATAGAATTACTTATTTTTTTCATCAACATTTGTTACTGATTGAGAACTTGCTGGTTACATTTGTAAATGGCAACTCTTGGGAGATTTTTCTTCTGGAAAGGAGCAAATTCTTTTTATATAAATATGAACTAGTCTTATTTTGGGGGATTTCAACCTCCTTCACATTTGTTCTCTGTACTGTTTGGTGAAAGGAGGAAATGGGTCATCCATTATGAAAAGCCTGAAAAAGAGAAAATACTCAGATTATGGTCTTAGCTGCCCATTGAAATGGAGATCAGGAAAAGTCATAAAGCACATAAGCAACTTATTGCATATACAATTATTGCTTTCGCCCCACATTGGCCCTAGAATACAGAGTAATAGATGTTTGTGAGTTTCCTACTTGTATATCTATCTTGTGAGTCCATAGGGCACTACATGATCCTTTTGCTACGTGAGTATTACAAACTGTTGGGATTGAGGTGGAAAGAGACAGGGGGCTAAGCAGAGTCATAACAGGATATATACATTGATGGAGGGATTAGTTTTATATACAATAAAGGCAATTTAACCATGCACACCATATTGTACACTATCTTGCTTCTTTTTCTTTTAGTGATCTTTCTACAGACATCCACATGTCTTTATTCTTTTTAAGGTATAATATAATGTTTGGCTGATTTTAGACCTCTGCTATTGTAAACAATGCCACAGTAAACATTCTCCTTGAGCATTCATTCTGATGCCCTTCTGAGAATTTATCTGAAGGAATCTTAGAAATGAATTGGTAGCAACAAAAGATCTATGCATTTTGATTTCCATAGATACTGCCAAATGGGTCGCTGGAGAGGTCATACCAGTTTACACTGCCAACTGTGATACATGGGAGTGCCTGTTTTCTCTCATCTGGCTAACAGTAGGTATTTTCAAGCCTGAATAAATAGAAGGATTGTATAGTTATAGTTTTGAATTAGAATTGTATTTAGGGCAACTCTCAGCTCTCCCAACCCATGTCTTGCCAAAGCAATAGTGCTTCAGATGGCTAATGCTACATATTCAGAAGACTGAAAGCTCGCTCCTGCTTTAGTGTGAACAGGGGATAATTTCTCAGTCTGTGCCCTAGTTGGCAGTTGTCCCTGACAGGCCCAGCCAGGGTGGGGAGCCAGCCTCTCTGACCGTAAGAATGACTGGGTTGGAAACAAATTGATCTTTTCACAGCTGGCCATTTCTCTCTTCCCCTCAGCTTGGACCCAAGTCAGAACAAGGCGCTGATGTTCTGCTACAACAAAGATGGCATTGTTGAGGACTGCCCCTTTTTAGGGTAAGGCTTTCCCCCCAAGAATTGGCTCTTCAGTGTCCACTATGACAAGCCTGTAGATGGAGCGTAACTGTGTATCTCCAAAGGACTCCACAGCGACACTCAACTCTGTCCATCCTGTTGATGGCCGTGTTCTCCTTTATTGGTGTCCAACACTTTATTGGAAGTCTGTTAGATGATTCAGGTCAATGGAGTAGAATCCTTACTCATCTTTCCTGAAGGACTGTGTTTAGGGAGGCAGGAGAGCTGGGTTTCAAAAAGTAAGCAACTGTGTGAGCACATGGAGAGCATAATTGGTGATTATTTCTAGTATCATCTCTGCTGTCACTGTGTGCCCAAATAGTCTCCATTGGTTCTCTTCATAGCACTCATTGCACTTGTGAGATTTCTGTTTGTTTGCCTGCTTATTGACTTCTTCACTTATAGGATAAAGGCTCCATAAGATCAGGGACACCGCTAAGCCTATGATGACTGATTGACTCCTAGAACGCTTCCTGGTACATTGGCAATGTTTTACAATATCTGCTGAGTTAACAGGGAAATTTCCACTATGTATCTCTGTTGTTTATGGTAATACTATCTTCATTTATGAAGATGTTCCTTTTGGATAAGGAAATTGGGTTTGAGAGATTAAATAATGCTTCTAAAACTCCACAACTAGTAACTGGTAAGACTGATATTTGCTGTTAGTCCTGACTGATCACAAACTTGTCTCCTAAATTACTAGGTTATTAATTTTTGAAAGATCAAGGATTTTGCAATCAGCCAGTGAAGACATCATCTGTGTGGTACAAGAGCAGATATTACTCCTGCCCTCACCGTGGTGAGCAGTACTCTACATGTGAAGTGTACAATAAATATTTACTCATTTGGGGGTGCTACTTTTACACAGATTTGCACAAATTTTGGGGCATTGGAACTGAGTAATAAGGAAATTTAACATACTTCGTATGTTGACAATGAGCAAAGGTAGAGACAAGCACTGCTACTTAACAAGCTGATTTTACATGCAAATAATTGTTTACACATATAAGTTCACTTAGTCTTATAATTTCAGTTTTTCTTTTGTTCTTAAATTTCAAGGTAACAATTTTGAACCTTAGCTTGCAGCCATGCATAAGCAGAACCCGTGTTTGAAACTGTGCCTATGTGAATACAGTACTGCTTTTCTTTCTGCCCCTGACCACTTCTCCCATCAGGTGTGGTGGTCAGGACTTTGGTCTCAGTGAACCATGAACTGTCATTGGCACAGAGAGAGCTGCATAATGACCAAGTGCAGGCCTTTGACAGTCTGGTCCATAGGGTGTGCTGTGACCTGAGGGTTACTTGAGGTTTGGCTTTTTGCTTGGTATGACTCTATCCTTTAAGAGTGTGTTACTTTTATCGGCTAGCTTCCTTCGGGAGCCCTGTCTCATCCACAGAACTCAACTGGAACGAGAAGTCTCCACCAGGGTTCTGGAGCCCTATATTTGGGGCCGTGATTTTGCTTGAGATCTGACTGAAAGGTAGTGCATTGAGCTCAGTCCTTCCAGCTCCCAACTCTAAGATCCTCACATTCTGTGCTCCCTGTGAACTGCTGGCTACAATGAAATAGTAGCACAGGAGAAAAAAATAACCCTTTTTAAAAATGTTGGGCTTCTGATCAAGAAAGTGTTGATACAGGATGTTGTATATATTTTGAGTATTTTCAAAAAGTTTCTTTCAGTGTTGCTGCTTTAGGTGTTTCTCTTATCACTTGAGCTCAGCGAGGTGATTCTCTGCAATTTGCCTTTTCTTCTCCCTTCAGTAAAACACTGAACATATGTCTTCAGATTGGGCCTATAAAGCTGAAAATTATGAGGCCAATATTTATATTAAAAGTCCTATTGATTGTACAGATTGTATCTTGGACACATTCAATGCTTTGAAATAACAGGTGTTCCCCCTGCCCTGAGACACACACACACACACACACACACACACACACACACACACACACATCAAAAGAAAGAAGAAGTTTCTTCAGAGAAGTTTGCCATTTACTCATTGTTCATGCATACAACCATTTGATAAAGACTTGTTAACTATTTACTCTGTGTTGGATATTATGTTGGGTGTGCAGAACATTGGAGCAAGTGAGATACAGTCTCTGTCCTGAAGGAGCTCATGGCCTATTGTACTTGCCAGATGAGTCACGAGGTCAGCAGCACACTAGCTTGGTGACTGTGCCTACCTTTGTAGGCCGTGTTTGACTGTTCTTCTATCCGGCGCTCTGCTCTCCCCATCACCATGACCCCTTTTCCTACCTATGTTCTTTCTTATCTTTGATCATACACCTCTTTCCACTTTAAAATTTTTTTTTTACTCTCTCTACCCAACTCACTCTTCCTGTCCAACTTTGTATGTCATCCTCTAGGAAGACAGCTCTGATGCCCTTTGTGTCCCTGTGAGGTGTGGTCTCCTGACCCTTCCTATCATGTCACTTAGCTGCTTCTTGCACTGGACTGTGAGCCTTTTGCAGACAGAAGTGAAGCTGTTTTGTTGACAAGTAAGCACCTAATGCAAGACACATGGAAGATATTCTATAATCATTCTTGGAATAAACAATCTAGAAAACAGACAAGACAAATGCATTTTTAAGAATTTCATTGAGACTCTTATGAAAATTAAACCAACTAATATTTGTAAAGAGCTCATAATAACACCTGCACCTAAATAATAGATTCTAGCGCTGTGTAATAAATGTTAGGATAAATTTTGTTGCAAAGGATATGGAAGGAAAGAGATGCCTTGGGAATCAAGATAAAAGGGGCACTTTTGGAGACATTTTTATAAAGAAGATAAGTTTTGAAAAGTGAACAAGTAGAGGTTCTTAAGATGGGCAATATGTCCATCAAGCAGAGAAAATAGGCAAAAGCACAAAGGTAGCTGAGAACACAACAAGTTTGCGAGAGTCATCATCCCACGTGGTTGGAGGGAAGCAGATCTGAGGTGTGACCATGTGACTGTTGAGAAGACATTTCTCAATGGTTACAAATGTCCCTATGGTCCTGTGAGAAGAGGATGGGTGGAGAGTAACAAAATCAGATTTTGAGGCTAAATTCAGACATTGACTCTTCAAGTGGTCTTGTGTGGGTCACTTTACTTTTCTTGACTTTAGTTTCCTCACCTGTACAATGTGGAAAATGCGCAGACTTATTTTCAAATCTTACTTCTGCCATAGAAAATCAGGGAATGTTGGGGAGAATAGGAGCTCCCTGATGGCAAGAAAGGGCTTGCCCCCCCCCGATACTTGGAAAATATTACTACCATCCTGCCATATTTCAACACTATTACCTCTATCATATGCTATAACACTACTTTCTTCTGTGGTACTAGCATGGTACTGTTACTACAACTGCTGCACTACCACTGCATTAGTGTTACAGCAATTGCCTTTTACTCTTACACTAGTGCCATTAATGTACTCTGGACTGTTGCAGTTATTACTGTTACCACTGCATAGTTATGCCTTTACCATGATACATTAATTCTATGCTACTGCTAATACCCAAACCAGTAACTCACATGTATTGAGAACTTACTCAATGTCAGGCGCTCTATATCACAAATATTGACACTTAATCCTTCCTACAACCATAAGAAATAGGTTCTTTTGTTATTGAAATTTTGTGATATAGGACAATGAACATCTGAAAGGGTAAGAGCCTTGCCGAAAAGACCAAGGTTCAAACTTGGTAGTAAAGTTTCAGAGCCTGTGCTTCTTTCAGGGACTCTTCCTAGCTTTGTTGAATAACTGAACAGAAAACCAATGGATTGAATGAAATGATGCTTCTTTGGTATTGTTTCTGAAATGTTACTTTAGCCACATATCATAGGGGCATGATTATCTACTTGGAGGTGGAAATGGCAATTTTCTAAGTAAAAGGTTAGCTGAGAGGCTTTAGCTCAATATGTAAGTCCTTATTTCTACAACTGTCATGCCTCAAGGTTCAGCTAGGTGAGAGAAATAACAAAGTGATTTAGCAAATGTATGCATAATTCAGCAGTGTGAGACTGAGAGTGAGCATACACCTGTGTGCCCATTCTGAGATCGCATGAGACATCTACAGACTTCCTGAGGATTGTGAAAGATGTTTACATGAAGACTCCTGACTTGTGCTCCCACAGAGCTTTGGCAAGGGAGTCATTGCCATACTCTCCAGTGGGTATCAGATGTAGTCTACAGTACACTTTGCTTAATTCTTTCAATTATCTCCAGCACTATGTGAGATGAAACACCTTCCTGGTACCATGGGGTCATTGATAAGTGAAGGAAGATTTTGAAAGGGGCAGTATCTTGGCATAGTGGTCCATTTCCAAAACTTTTAGAAACATAGCTGAGAACATCTCTTTAACTCCACTCCATGATTACTGGATTTACTAAGTTGGAATTTACTCCCTGGCCCTCTGATTAGATTTGGAGTCTGTGCTTCATCTCTTGGATCCTCTGGACTCTCTTGTGGACTGCTGGAATATTTTGCTCTCACAGCTGTTGGACATGACCCACTGATGTAGCAAGAGGCAGTTGCTCAGCCTCTGAATAGAAAGACCAAATGGGATGAAAAAAATGAAAGTCATAGTTAGTAAGCCACTGACCTCATTCTGCAGGAATTCTTTCTGGAAAGGGAAAATCAGAAAGTTGTGACAGGCGGTAAGTCATCTGTAAGAATGTTTACCATGGGATTCTAGCAAAAGAAATCATTCAAGAGATTTCCTGGGTAACACAAATATAGTTTTCTCAGAGCTACCAAAACAGTATATGGAAAACTTGAGCCTGGAGAGAGAGACTGTCTCCTTTTATGTTGGGGTCAGCGGGAACTGCAGCAGCTCTTGAGACGTCCAAACTGCTAGAAGAGTGTTTACAAAGGAATCTTCTGGTCCTCTGAATTAAAAGACTAGCTGCAGAACATGTGAAGAAATATTCTGTATCTATCATTGTATCATTAACTACCCAAGATGTGGAGAATCTCGGGATGTCAGGTTGGCATAGTCTTTAGTCACACGATGGTCTGGCTTTCTCCCATGGGATGGACCAAGAGAAAGGGAGGGCCCTGCTCAGACTTATACAAAGACCAGGTTCAGAACAGTGGTTGGCTGGGCCTCAGTTCAGGATTGTCTGTTTAACCAGATCCATCACTATGAGTGGATACTTAGCATATTTTGCTGGTTAATTGAAATACTGTAGTGTGTGGTGGCACTATCTTACTATCTTCTAAATGAGTCATTTTAAATTCTAGGAATCTGCTCCTTTTTCTAGCATTTGGTCTATAAAGCCTGTCCCTTTCAGTTCAGTAAACAACAATCATAGGGGAGACGCCAAAGAACCAAAGATAAAGCAGTCGTGTTTCATGAGCTTCGGTAGATTACAGACAAGTTAGAGAGTAACATAGGAGAACAGCTTGTTTTAGGTTATTATAAAATCATGTGTAGTATGTAACTAGCGAATGTAGAGATAAGGGAGCCTACCCTAGCCAGGAAAATTAGAGGGGGCTTCCAGAGGATTAATTAACTTGATTAATGAATTCACATATATAGCAAATATTTAATATTTAACATGTCACTGCCAGATACTTTTCCAGACATTAAGGAATGTTGCATTAATAATAAAAGCATTTCTCAGTCTAGTAGGAGATATGTAGCATATATAATTAAAGAAATCAGTTTCAATGAAGCAGTAGTGGTGGAGGCTATAACAAAGTAAAGCTCAAGAGCATGATACAATCTTGATGATTTATTTTTTAAAGGGTGACTAGTGACCAGAGAAGTCCTCTTTAAAGGAATGTCTTTTGATCAGAGAACTAAAGGAAGTGAGAAAGAAGAACTCTTAAACATCTGTGACAGGTGCTTCCTGGGCAGAGTTAAAACCAGGACTGATCCCTTGAATCAGCAGTTAGCTAGGAGTATTTGAATGAGTGAAAGCCTGGAAATGAGAGTCGGATTATCAAACATTATTTCAGGAAGATATGGAGAAAAAGACAGAGACCAGAACCAGATCACACACTGGGTAGGTCACCAGTGGGAAGATGGCAAATGGAGAAGTCCTTTCCCATCACTTCCTTACTGCTCGGCATTACTGCTGCACTATAACATCACCTCAAAGAGGAAGGTGAAGCTAGAAACAAATGAATCATTCTAATTGTGCATATTAAGATGTTGCTAAGGATGGTGATGAATACCTTCCTGCCTTATGCCAGGTTCTATACAGCGTTTCTCTGGAAAATGCAGTGTCCAGAACCCTTGGGCCAGTATTCCCACCCTCCCTACCATGCGTCTTATATTCAAAATCATTATCATTTTTCTTTGCTTCCTTGTCATGTTGCTAACATCCTTCCAAGGAGAGGTGCATCTCCATGTAAAACTGTCTCCATTAATAGACTGAATAGAAAATGTGCCAAAGATGCAAAGCATCTGTCCAGAGGGAGAAGATAACTTTTACTTGTTACTTCAGGCTTATAATTTAATTCATGGATACATGTCCTTGAATGATGCATAATTTAATTTAACTAAAAGAGCCCCATAGAAACCTTAGGCTCTTCATCAACTGCTATGTCCTGCATGACATTTTCTTCTCACCCTGGGGTTTCCCCTGCTTCACTTTTCCTTTTGCTTTATCTTTTTCTTCTTTGTGCCTGGTTCTGATCACATTCACACAGTCTGTCAGTCTATGTGACATGTATCTCCGCAGAACTCACATTAACTCCTCTGCTCACCTCATAGTCACATATCAATTCACTTTAATCAGCCTCCTTCGCCCTGCCCATCCTCCTTTCCCAAGTGTGTTCCCATTGAGGTAAATCCAGGCTTCTATTACCAAACCAAATAGCCATGCATTGGGTTCTTACTTTACCAGAACTCCTCACTGAAATGAATAATATTAATTGATCATTGCTGAAACTCAGAATGCCTTGACATACATTTGTACCATTCTTCTACTTGGATCACTCTGACTATTCCTTCTCTGTCTCTTATCCTTTCATATTTTTGTGGGTTATGTCCATCTCTTCTTGCCACCATCCTCTCACTTAGGTCTGGACTTAGACTTTAACTGTTTTTGAATCTCTATACTCTGCTTCAACTCTACAGTTGGCTCCTGTATGGGGCATGGAATGCTGAGTCTCAGCCAATTCCCCACTGTTAGTTGATCAAAAGGTTTCCAAGTGACCTTGGTTGCACTGTATGTCTATTCCAGTCCCATTTATTATTTTCTTATTATGCCTTTCCAAATCTTTCTAGTAGATGATACCCTAAGAAGACAGAGAAACTGTACTTTCCAAGAAACTGGGTGATGTAAATTATTTTTTTTGAGTGTTTGATGATGACACACATTGACTTGATCTAGTTTTTTCAACTTTGAGAGAAATTCTAAAGCCAGAGGAAAATTTAAACTCCTTCCAGCTGACTGATTAGAATAAAGATCTCTTCATTAGACCTGGGGGTTAGATGGATGCTTGTCTTCTTCTTTCATCAAATCAATTTAGACTAAAAAGAAGGTGATGTTGACAACCAGTATTTTAGCATTCCACCTTTCTAAGCATCCATGATTTTGTTCATGTTTTATTTGATGAGAAGAGTTGCTTGATTCTAAGAGCTCTTCATCAACAGGCCTTAAAAAAACCAAGAGCATGCAGAAATTGCTCAAGACTGTTTATAGAAAGATAGGGTACCATAGACTTTTCAGGTGTCTGCAGATATTATTGTCTTTATTTTTTGAGATATAAAGAAAGGATCCAAAAGGGAATATGATATGCCTAAATCCATTCAACTTTAAAAAAGGCCACGATGGACCATAATTTTAATCTGTAGTATCTAACATGACTTTTGCAATTATGTAGGATACAAGAAGATATTAAAGTTCTCAATGTACTTTTAATAATTGCAAATTTTTAGAATCAACAGCATATATATAAGGCCCATGATAAAACCTAATTCAACATTACCATAATTTTAAAATTAAGAACTCTTCTCCAGGTCCACATGTTCTTCTGGTGTTTCATTGTAGTTTAGTACTTTGAAACTAATCAAGATTTATTTTTAATTAAGATGATAGTGTAACTATTCTTAGGAGTCATGAATACTTTAATGAATTATCAATGATTCAGTTGAGATAATCAAATAAATTATAATAGTATTTAAAATAATTGTCTATAAGTCAATAAGTTCTATATTACTTAGTTCTACAAAAGATGTAATGCATGATTGGGTGTGTGTGTGTGTGTGTGTGTGTGTGTGTGTGTGTGTGAAAAGTACTTATCTCTTACCCTACATGGAGGGTCGTCAACTAGAGTTCCTGTAGGTACTGGATCTTCATCCTTATACCTTTTCCAATGTAGTAGGGGAGAAGAACTTAATCAGATTAATGGGCTTGGGAAAAATTACTGAATAATTTGCTTAGCTCAGAGGTTCTCCATTTGGTTCCAGGACCAACAACATCAACAGCACTGGAGAACGTATTAGGAATGCACAGTCTTGAGCTCTACCCCAGCCTACTAAACAAGAGACTCTAGAGTGCAGAATAGGCACCTGTGTGCTAAAAAGCCTACCAGGTGTTTCTGATGCCCAGTTGAGCTTGAGAACCTTTGATTAGTTAGTTCCTCCATCCACCTGAAGCGGCCCGTGTTCTGCTCTGCTTTCTGCTATGGGGTTAAAAAAAAGTCTGCCTAGTGGAGCCGAAAGAAGACATGGTGAGGTATTTCTGTATGTTAGTACAATACTGGAAATCCCACAACTTCATATACTTAAACCATATTGTCCAACCAAACTTTCAGCTAATAAAGCTAAAATTTTCATTTTTTAATTTAAGCATGACTAATCTCGATTTGATTTTGAATTTGGCTTTGGGAGGAGAAAGGCGTAACATTAATGAGGTTACCTAAGGTGCAATGACTGCTAATTGTGAACTTATTTAGTCCTTAAAACCACAATAATTGTTACTTGTTTTTCTGTATGACCATATGTCATGCACGTATAAAGCTGGGAAGAGCTCTTGAGTAACTCAACTGAACCACTTTAGAGTTGATGGGAAATGAAGCCCAGATAAGGGAAGGCATTACTCAAAGTCATTGAGCGAGTTAATTGGAGACAGCAGGCTCTCTGTCCCTATCTAGGCTCAGACGTATGTATCCAGCCAACAAAACCAAGAGGCACACAACCAAGACACAACCTATGAAGTAGGTGCTTAACCAGTTCCAAGTTGAAAAAGGCAATTCATATGTGGGGCAATTTATCTCACCCCATTGAGTATTTCCTAATTCACATTTCTGTCTAGAAGTCATGGATACCTCTGTATCTACCTCATTTCCATGGCCCCCTGGAAAGTATGGCCTCCCTCAATGTCACATGCTTACATTCTTGCTTCTTCTTCTTGCATCCAGCTTCTTTGACAGAAATTGAAAATGAACTGCAGCTGTTCAGTTTCTCTTAGTAGGAGACTGAATTCCTAATCTTAAACTGAGCTCATCCCAGGGATAACACATACAGCAATGAGGACATGTACTTCTCTACAGTGTTCGACTAACCTTTGTTTCCTTTTAGTCATTTTTGTTTCCAGTGTGTAGTCTAATTATTTCTCCAAATAAAGTTACTTGATCACTTGCCAGAGTCCTTTCCTGTCAAATCTAGCTTTTAGCATTGCATTTTGAGCAATCCAATTTTTGTTAACATTATACTTTTGTGTTCCCTGATTATTCTTTTAAGCTATCAACTAACTTGCATGCATTTTTCACTTTGAAAAGTTTCATAGAAGACCCTGGCTTTGACACTAAGGACCTATACTTCCATGACTTAATAGTACCAGTTGATCTTTACTGAAGAGTTATATGCTACCTATGGTGCTAAGCATTTTCTCCTATGTCTCAGCTTAGCTAATCCTTGCTATACTCTATGAAGTAGGTGCTTATAATATATAAAGGTTCTTTTCCCACTGTCATCATTGTTCAGGAAGTTTGTAATGTAATCCTATGGAAAAATTACTGGAATCATGGTGAATTAATTCCAATCTACCACCTCCAGGGCAACTTACAGCAAGATTAAAGACATTAAGAAATATTTATAGTGAAGGGCAGCCAAGGGGTATTGAGTCTGGTCCAGATGAGGGTACACAGAACAAAGGCCACAACTGAAGGTCTAACCTGGATTTTCTTAATTCATGAAGAAAGAAGTGGCTAAGGATGAGTGACTGTGACAGTGGTAGAAATTATATGAGTTCTGTGATCTGAGCTAGCTGGGAAGCACCTCTGCATTATGCTGAGAGAAAGATATGCAGAAAGACCAATCTGCATAAAACAGCTGAGGTAGCATTTAATGTTTAGGAGGCTGCGGCTTCAGTTTCTGATGTGTAAACTTTTGTGCCCTGGGAAGTCATAGCCTCTTATGTTCAGGCTCGAACCCAGGTGACAACCTTGGAGCATTGCCTCTGCCATCCTGCTGGGTTCAATCATATAGGGAGGCATTGAGATGGGGAAAGAGTCGACTTTCAGCTGGCTTCAGAGATTACAGATCTACTCAGCTAGCCCTGTTTACAATGCTTAGAGTAAATTGAAGGGAAAAGGAAATAGCTTAGCCAGCTTTGTACCTGGAGATAGGGCCACAGTTAGCCAAAGTGCAGGTAATTGCTCTGTATTCAAGGAGAACAATCCAGGTTGTTGTATACAGTAATCCTTATTTTTTGATGAGAAGCTGAGGCATAATGGGATTATGTAATCTTTCTGAGATCACACAGCTAGTAAGTGGTGAAGCCAATATTTGAGCACTAAATTATACCATGATCTCCATGTACAATCTCTTCCTTATTTTTCTCTTGTTGCTCAGACAAAAATACCTGATGTCCAAAGTTAAAGATGAAAGGTTTATTTAGTTCACAGTTTGTAGAGGTTTCAGTCCATAATTGGCTGGCTCCGAAGCAGGGTAGTGTGATAATCAGGCATTATAGAGAAGAAATTGTACATTGCAGGTAGAAGGTAGCAAAACAACGGGACAAACACAGCTTTTTTGATCCCTTATATCTTAGATAGACTACTCAGAGTTGGTAACACTCACAACCTTAATCCCAGTGCCCTTGACCCTAGTACTGCATCATGAATCAATTCCTGCTTCATAAATTTACATGTTGCCACCCCTGAAAAAAATTCCACCTATGACTGTAAGAGACTTTGAGGGGGAAAGGTGGAAACAAGCCACTGAGTCTGGAGCATGTCTTCATACTCTTTTTGGTTTGCCACTTCTTTCTTTATTCAGGATCTACTGTGGGAGGAGTTGGTACTAAGGTCCTAGGTCTCTAAGACTGTTTTACACAACTTGATATGTGATGACTTTCTCGATGACCCAGCTAGTAGACTGGAGAGGATTTGTTGGGCTAGGGGACCCTGAAATTAACAGTCTTCATAGAAGCCAAACGAATGTGGATGTGCAGTTAGTGTACGTTTAATGCCAATGGGAAACCTGAAGACAGACGATTTTAGGACATTCTTGATGTTTATAACTGCCAGTGCTGTACAGATAAAACCAATATTCTCAGATTACATTTGGGTTGGGACATAGCCAGCAATGTGGAGTACATGCTGGGTGTCTGCAGTGCTATGTCTGATCTGGTATCCAAGGTTGGCTTCAGGTCACACTCAAGCTCCTGGGATTTACCAAATGTATTCATAAGTTCAAGTGAGAAAAGTTTAAAATGTTTACAATCAAGAGAGGATAGTCATTATGGGACTACCTGAAAAATGAAAAATATGAGCAGAAATTGTCCCTAGGATTTAAGAAGTGTAAGGATAATTTAAAAAGTTCTTTATAAGAAATTAATGCAGATTGTTCCACCGATCCAGGCAGAATGGGTCTAAACATTGTGCTCTGACACACAAAGTAGGCTTTGGACAGAGCCTTGAAGGAGTTAGACAATGAAGGAAGATGATAAATGTTCTTGCTCCAAAAATGAAGAGCTTGTGTCCTGGTATCAGTTAGGATGTGGTTAGTTGTCAGTGACAGAATTGTTGACTAACAGGAAAAAAAAAACATCTCCGAGGCTAACATTTTTACCTACCAAGTAACCTGAAACTAACAATGCCGAGGTTTGTGTCTGTACTTGTGTGTTTATCTATAACATTTCACATTGGCAATCACAGTTTTGGACATCTCATCAAGGAGAACAGCTATGGTAAGCATTACTTATATTCAGTCTTTCTATCAAAACAGAAAAAGTTTTCCTAGAAAGCCTATATAGTGTTTTACATCCAGAACAAATTATGTGAGCATTCTATATTGCTTTTTCCAGCTTCTTTAGTGGGGGCAAGCAAGGGAGTGCTTCAGTGCCAACCTTGGTCCCCTGGGCGTTTTGTGAAGGGAGCATTGGTATTTGCTTTATCATGTCCAAGTATATAGCATCATACTCAAAATATAACACAAAACATTTATTGCAAGAAAAAATAAATTTATTTTGGTTGGTGGGCATTTATTAAGTGTGCCTCACATGCTGGGGACTGAATAGGTACAAATGAAAAAACAGAGCCTGGGTTTGGGTGGATTGATTTTCAATAAATATGTGTTCCGATAAACTATGGAACAAATGATGATATAGAAACATTTAGCGGCTACTTCAGGGAACCCAGAGAAGAAACATGTCCCAGTTTAAAGGGTGGAGAAGCAATGCAAAAAGGAAGCCAGTCAAGACAGGGTTAGGCTTAGGTAAGAGGGGATCCCTGGATGTCAGTGAACATCCACAGAGCTTATTTCTCTACCATGATGTTTGGGCATGTGGTTTACTGTGGACCTGTTTCACTTCTACCCAGCCTGGAACCCAGGTGGTGGGGTAAGGAGGACTTTGTGGGCTACGTGACGGTGTTAGGTAAGCAGCTTATACTTGAACCATTGACAGAAGAAACAGAGAACACAGCCACACTTTAGTTAGTGAAGCTCCTTCCTATGGGTAGCACACATCCGTTCTGCTCATGCTTCCTTGGCAAAAAGCAAGTCACAGACTTCTGGGAGGCATAGGACGAAGACATATGATCTATCCTCCATGTAAAGGAGACAGTGTGGGTGGATGAACAATAGCAGTGTCTGCTCTATGGAGCCATGCCCCACTGACTACTTTCTGCTCCTTTTGCTGAAAGCTCCCCCTCTTTATCCTTGTTCTAGTGACCAGCAATTACCCTCATATGGTGTGGGAGAGCTGCAGATTGAGCTGAGTGGCCAGGGAGTAGTTGGAAGAGCCAGGATACTGACTTCATCTCCACCTGGTCC
The DNA here is from genome assembly GCA_004027295.1 of Dolichotis patagonum. Lineage (NCBI taxonomy): Eukaryota > Metazoa > Chordata > Mammalia > Rodentia > Caviidae > Dolichotis > Dolichotis patagonum. The sequence continues at coordinate 2,101 of PVJX010014669.1, read as the reverse complement.
AGGAAGAAGACTGAGGGAAGGGGCTAGTATCTACAGCCAAGAGAATCCTGGCAAGATGTGGCTTTACAGGAGGTAGAAAGATGTATTTCATCATCTTTGTCTTTCTTAATGCTGTTTGGAGGAGTATTATCCCAGAATATAAAGCCTGATGGGCCAAGACTCCTAAGGAATGCTTCTCTTTAGCCAGCTCTGGCTCACTGCACGCTAGTTGTGAGGATTGACTCCTGGCATACGTAGGGCTTGGCATATGCAGAAGCCAATGGGAAAATGGGCTAGGGACAGGGACAATGACCAGAAACTTCACTTGTCAGTAGGAATAAACATGCACAGACATGGATTTAGCACACAGAGAGCCACTGTGACCTGAATATTTAGAATATGTAACCATCGTAGATTTTTCTGCCTCCTTAAACTACTTCAGGTTTCTTTGCTTCCTTTTGTATCCTAGCTGTATTTGTGGACTCTGAATTCAAATATTCCTTTAAAATTATTTTGAAAACAAGTTTTAAGATCAGTTATTCACAAAATAATATTTCTGTCTATAGGTACTAAGAATCAAGCCTTTGGCTTCTAGACTGGAGATAGGTAGACTAAATGGCTAAGATTATATTTACCTGAAAATAAGATCTAACCAGAAAATAATCATCCTTGAAAAGTAGAGGTCAAAATTGCCCAGCATTATCAGTCTACCCTTGTCTTTTCTGTCTTACAGAGTAGCCATGGAGCAAAAGAATAGTGAGGGAAGGTAAGGCAGAAATAGGCTGACCTGGGGCTGACAGTTTCCATCACTAGTTTTCAAGGCTGATTATTTTCCAATAAGATGTTATTTTGGGGTGAACATGGGTGATTATGGAGTTTATTCCTGGTTCTGGAATTTTCTTGCATGGGCTCTCAGGTACTCAACTTGTTTTGAGCCTCAATTCCTACCTATAAAATTGAGATATATAAATATGAGATACTTATTTACCTTGAAGGACTACTGGGAGAATCAAGTGAGAAGGTTCTTATATTATACACCTGCTAGACAGCAGATACTGGGTTTAATTGTAAGGAAACACATTGTCATTTATAATATTTATATAAATGAAAAAATTGATATTATTTTAGTTATTCTATTTGAGAAAATTAAAATTGAATTTTTGAAGGTAACAAATTACCAGCTTTTCTGTTGCTAGGAACAAATACTTAACACCCACAATTTAAAGGATGGCTTACTGTTTCAGAAATTCCAGTTCCTCATTCCGAGGCAGGAGCATCATAGCAGAAGGGCATGGTGAAGCAAAGATAGACCATTTTATGGTGGCCATTAAGTAAAGCAGAAGAACAGCACTGGAAAGAAAGGGGCTAAGGACCATCATGCCTTGTGTGAATCACCAAGATGTATCTATAAGATGTATCTATATGTATCTATGATTTAGTAATCTAGACATCTCTGAGTCCAGAAAAACTCACTATTAATGGCCACAGGTACACAATATGGAGGATTAACCATGAATTCTGGCAACAAAGTTCTTCAAATTATTATCAATCTTCAATTGTCAGTTTTAGACCATAAATCTTTTAAAATTGAAATTATGTTTTATTAAACTTCAGTGTTCTCTCCTCTGCCTCGAATTATGGCAGTGTTTGCTTACCTTATCGCTGCCCCTAGTGTCAACCAGTCCAGGCATTCGATGCATAACAGACAACTCTAAAGACATTCTGGTTTGGCTGACAATCTCCTGTAACTTTCTGCTCTTCTGAGAGGTCCACACCTTTACACTCGCTTTCCAGGTTCTTTATAACCTGGTCTCTTCTGGTGTCTCCAGGCTGATATCTCAACACATTCTTCCACAAAGTTGCTGCAGTGTGTATTCTGACTCATAAGCCCACGATCTGTATTGCAGTCTCTATTTGAACCTTTGAAGACATCCCAGTTCCTTGGAGCTTTTTGCCTAGTTTTGTTCAGAACATCGTTTTTACTCTTCCTGCTTGAGTTCCTCTTCAAAGTCCCTTGCTTCCTCTGAAAAGCTTTATATGACATTTATCTTTTTTCCACCATGACTTGCATCAAACCTGATTTCTAATAATCACTTGTATTTGATGTTATTCATTACTTGTT
>PVJX010014668.1:0-44335 GCA_004027295.1 Dolichotis patagonum | reverse complement strand
TCCCTATTTGCATATTTATTTCATTTGATATCATTTCAGACATTTCAGGTGTATGGCTTCTTTTTTCTTCTATGTACACAGCTTCTAAGCTTTCTTGGGGAGGGCTAGGGCTTTGAGCCTGCCTTTTGGTCTTTCCTTTTGTCATTTTTCTATATTTCCTTACTTTGAGTGGTGTTCCAAAGCTTTCTTTGCATGTGTGATGAATTACCTCATGCACCCTCAGTTCCTGGAGGGGCAGTGGCTCCCCCACAGGCTCTTGGCTTGCTCACAGGTTCCTAACTCCCCTCTGTAGGCTCCTGTCTCCCTCAGTTGTAAGGCAAATGCTGGGTGTGGTCAACCCGGAGCCTGTGGAACCTCAGGCAGGCCAGGCCACCGTGCTTTGTCGCAGGCAGGTCTCGAGGAGGTTCCCTGCGAGTGAAGGGTGTGCCTATAGGTCCCAAAGAGTCAGGCCAAAATGCTGGTTTCTGCAAAGTTCCTGGTCCCAAACAGACCTGGCCAAGTGCCAGTCTCCAGATTATTCCCAATCCAAACAGCCCAGACCTCTCTGTGGGTCCGGAAGTTCCCAGTCCCAAATAGTCAGGCTGCGATGCTGGTCTCTGGGAGATTTCCTGGGGGTGAAGGCGGGTCTATGAGCCCAGACAGACCTGGCCCAGATGCCGGTCTCAGGGCAGTTCCGTGCAGATGAAGGGCAGGCCTACCAGTCCCAAACAGTCGCGCCGAGATGCTGGTCTGTGTAGACTTTCAATCCAAACAGCCTGGGCCACTCTGCAGGTCCCGGAGGTTCGGGTCCCACAGAGTCAGTCCGCAATGCTGGTCTCTGTGAGATTTCCTGGGGGTGAAGTGTGGGGCCCAGACAGATCTGGCCCAGATGCCGGTCTCCGGGCAGTTTCCTGCAGATGAAGGGCGGGTCTACCAGTCCCAAACAGTTGCGCCGAGATGCTGGTCTGCGCAGACTTTCAATCCAAACAGCCCGGGCCACTCTGTGGGTCCCAGAGGTTCGGGTCCCACAGAATCACAAGATTTCAAAATAAAACTACTTCTTTTAAACTGCAATGATACTGAAAACAATCACAGAAAAATTTGTATATATTCAAATGAAAAAGTAAAATAAAAATAGTTATACAGTGTTCCAGGAATATTATATTATGCACATTTCTTAATTTAGACTAATTTTTAAATGTTTAATTGAATGTATATAAAGGCCCCCAAAGATAAGAGATCTTAAATATTATCACTATAATTGTTCATTTAGCCAACTTGTCTTCATAAAATCTATATTCTTTGTAGTCTTAGCACTTGAATCTTAGAAAATACAAAATTTATAGGCAAAGCCACCAGACCTAGAAATTAACAAGTATTTTCTGAACTGTACCATAGGGGTATTAATTCTATAGATTTTACAGATACTTTTCTCTTTTAAAAATTTATTTTATAGGTCTCTCAAATGGCAGACATTTAAATTCTGTGTTCCATCTCTGAGCTGACTTTAATTTTATAGTGGTTACTATACACTGCTAGACCAAGAAGTGTTCCTTTCCCTTCTCATCATCTCCATCTGCTATTTAGCTTTCTTTGTCATCTGTGCAGGTCTACACCATCAGTATGGGGTGTAACTCTCATGCTTTTAAGATATCTTAAACACAGATTGAGGAAAAAGGACATTCAAACCAAGGATGCACTATCAAGTGACCTCTACATGTAAGACAGGTCTCTGTGAGTTGCTACGCATTGTTAGGTAGTTGAAAGGAGAGGGGATGATGTCCAAGGAGAGGAGATGCTGGAGAAGCATGAAAGGGACAATAGACAAACCCTGAAGAAAACCACTGAACGTGAAATTGTCCTGCACTTAGAACTCTGAGCCATTTCCAAAAATCCAGACAATGGGAGCAGGTGATATTTGGACAGATGTAGGAACAGGTAAATTTAACACCTGAGTTCTGAGAAAGTACATTCTGCACATGACAACTAGAAAAAGAGGTTAAAACAGCTAATGATGGTTTTATTAAAGAAAGATTTTTATTAGAAAATTGTTAATTTCCAGGAAGACTAGAAACAAAAGTGTACATTAAAATATATATTGAAAAAAAATTATAGGGCTGGGGATTTAGCTCAGTGGCTTAAGTGCTTGCTTTACAAGTGCGAGGTCGTGAGTTCGATCCCTGGTACCAAAAAAAAAAAAAAAAAAAAAAAAAAAAAAAAAAAAAAAAAAAAAAAAAAAAAAAAAAAAAAAAAAAAAAAAAAAAAAAAAAAAAAAAAAAAAAAAAAGAGAAAAAAATTTATATATATGGTGGAAGAAAAGTTTCAAAAATTTAAGTAAAAATAAGCAGTAAATGATGTGAAAAAATTAAATATACATTTAAAATATATTAGAAACCTTCCTCACACCACTTAGAAAAACAAATTCCAGGTAATTAATGTGAGAAAGATTAGATTTATAAGGAACTAGACAAAATTAAAAATTAATAATCTATAAATTTAAGATAAAAAGGGTATTCTAATGTAAAATCTTGAAGTCAAACTAAGTGTAATCAAATATAGTAAAGAAAAATACAAATATACCACAAAATATGCATAAAACAAAAAGTAATTATTTATAGATGACATTAGAAACCCTCTAGATTACATTTTTACCATATATGATTCACATAGAATTCCGTACTGTGATAGTTAATCTTGATTGTCACCTTGATAAGCTGAGAGAAGTCTAGATAAATAAAATATATTTCTTGCTGTGTCTGGTGGATCATAAAGGCATGACCTTGTGGGTTATATTTAGTCTCCAGTGCTTTCCTCTTGGGCTCCTTCCAGAATGTCATGAGCTGAGTAGCTTCCCTCTACCATATCCTTCTGCCATGTTGTTTCTACCTTGGTACCAGCTGACCATAGACTGAGCCCCCTGAAACCATAAGTCAAACTGAATCGCTCCTCTCCAGCGATGCAAAGGTGATTGACACACATGCAGTATAATTCATATAGTTAAAAAAAATCTCTTTTATTGAAAACAGACCCACAAAAAGTTTGTGGCAAGTGTAGTAGAAGTATATTAGTCAGCTAAAGTTTGAACATGTATAAACCAAGTGCTATATGAGATTACCTCTAGGAAGGAAAATAGGATTGCTTGAATGGTCAGTGCTACCTTCACTTCATTAGTAGGGTTTGACTTTTTTTATTACAACATTGTATATAAATGATATTTCAATAATTATAAGTATGTTTGAAGTAAAATTAAGGTTTGGTAATCATAGTTGTATTATTTAAAACTGTTTATGAAAGTTAGAATGAAATTTTGGAATTGAAAAATTAAAAATGTAAATAATAATGGCAAAGAAACTGGGTTGTATTCTTGATGGTATTCTACATACTGAATACTCTTTTATTCTCAAAGACACAGTCAGTCTCCTAAGGTGAGTTTTTTCTTAATAGATACTATGGGATTGTTCAAAATTTTATCAGAATATTACAATTCTAGGTGATTTAAAATGAATATTTTCACAAGTAGAGATTTTTTAGGCTTCATCAATACAATACCAGTGTACTATAAATGCACTTGATATACAAGGACTTATGAGAGTCATGAAAGGAAGGCTCATATTAAAATCACAAGCAAGAATTTAAAGAAACATAGTTTTGACTTCCATTGGTATGAACTAAAGAATTCTGAGAGTTTAGCATTCCAACTATGTTTGAGTTTAATATTAGAAAAGTATTTAATTTTGCTATTCATCTACCTAAATAATAATTATACCTGAAGGCTATAAAATGTATCCTGTTTTAGAATCTGGAATATCAGTCAAAAACTAAGTCTTTAAATCTCAAAGAGATGGCTGGGGATATAGCTCAGCAGCGCAGCACCTGCCTGGCAAGCATACGGTCGTGATTTCAACTCCATTCCCAAAACAAAAACAAAAAACAAAAACTAAAAGAGATAAACATTTCTATATAAATTGTTACAGTACAAAAAATAAGTGATTCCATACTCTGGATAATTAGGTAAGTCCTGAAAGAGGGAATGCACTTGCATGTTTAGCAACCTGAACGCATATCACACTCCTTTTTTGCAGAGACATATTGCCATACAAAACCTAAGAAAAATAAATGGGATGTATACAGAAACCACACGCTTAGGAAAATATCTAATTTGACATTTAAAAAATAGAACTCATTTAATTAATAAAGATGCAGAAACTGTAGTCATCCTCATTTCCTTCTAATTGGCCACCTCTTGTTTTCAGAGAAAAGTAAAACTTAGTGATGTATCCCCACCCTGAGAAAGAAATCACAGTAAGTCTGCAGAATACTTGCTCCCCAAAGAATCTAAACCCTATTATTATCACTTCGTTTTATAGTCTGGAAATGAAAGAAATGCTTTCTTCAAAAGGAATTAATTATTTGTTTCTTCTCAATCATCTCCAAGGAATCATTGGCTAACTTCAAAACAATGTCATCTTGTTAAAGTTATGTATGTAGGTGACTTACAGCCTGTCCTGAAGCATAAGCACATATCTGTGGGAGCATTTGAGGAGCTAGGAAATTCACTGATCATAACTCAATGCAGAATATGCCTGTCCTTTTTCTTCTGGAAAGAGTGTGGCAAAGAACCTAAAGAACTACAATAACAACAAACAAAAATACTCACCAGGTAACATGAAATGATCAGTGTCCCCATAAATAACACTCAATAATCAGTACTCAATTTCTCATTAAGAAAAAAATTACTACAGCATGTGGCTTTGAGTACTATGGCTATTTTTTAATTTTGGTACTTTTTTTAGTTAAGTTCTTCATATGCTTTTTGAATAACCTATTTTTAGACTTGTTGGCTGCAGATATTTATATTCAAAAATGACATTTGGGAAAAATCAGTTTTATAATTGAGGGCATGTTCAGGTGATGCTGAGAATTCTGAAATAGTATGCAGAACTGGATCAAAGGTTGAGTGACATAATTGGTGGACCACCTGACAAGCAGTGAGAGCCTTGGTAAATTGTCTTTGTTAGGACAAAGCCATGTGGCATAAAATTTGATGTAATGAAAAAAAAAAACAAAGTGAAAGGTGCTATGTAGAATGCCCACAACTCAATTGTGTAACCAGCCCCCTACGCAAGGTATGATCACAGCCCCTGAGCCACCATTAATATAAGATGGAAAGAGCTTTACATAAAGCATGAAGCAAAAATCTTTTCTAAAAAGGAACACAATAGAATTGTGTGTTGTCAAGGTGAAAACCCCATGGCAGTATGAAATAGAAAAGATCTAATTAGAATGTGCAGTCTAACTTCTTACCAACTTAAGATGAGGTTCCTGGGGAGGAGATTTAATCCCTAATTTTAGTCAAAGGGCAAATGTACAATTAAGCTAACACAAATATCCCAGCCAATCATGTAGGGGAATTCTATTAGCCCTGGACTCCCTAAACTGCCACAGTTAAATAAGAAGTTCCAACTGCACCAAATTGCTGTTTGTCAGGTTGAAAAGAGCACAGCCAAATGCAAAGCTTTGTATCAGAGGACACTTGGGTCTGAATAAAACGTGTGTATGCAAAAGAGCAGACACGTAGAATTGCTGCGGTTGAAAGCAAGTTTCTTTTTCGTTTGTTTTCTTAGGTTTTTTGCTTTTGTTTTTGGCACATTGAAAGCATTTCAATTTTTTCCTAACTCAGAATTATCCTTGAGGGTCACTCTTTGAAGATCCCACTTGTAGTGAGGTCACCACCCTAACAACAACAAAATAATAATAATAATACATGTTACTAAACACAAAACTGCTGAAGTAAGGATGTTCCTGACCATGAGAATGCTGTGACAGTGGCATTACTGTCTCCAAGTCTCTGTATGTGCTAAAGGAAGAGAAGGAGGTGTTGCTACTCTAGAGGTGGTGATGAGTTGAGTGGGGTTGATTTACAGTTGCCTCCATGTGAATAGAAAGTTTCTTTCTTCCTGAAGATAAAGTTTGTTTTTTGACTGCAGAAGCTCTTTGGGTCCTGTTATCTTCATGAAGCCACATATTTAGAAAACTGGAATAACAAGGTAGCTTTAGAAATGAACTTGATCTGAGAAGACTTGCCTTAGCTAATGTGTTGCTTTTTCTACTTGATCAATTTCAGTTATAGATCATATGTATTTATTCCTGTTTATCCAATATTTTACATTCTGAAATACTAAAATGATGTCACCAAGGTTTTAGGAGCGGTAAAAGACAAATTTTATAGTTAGAAGTCCAGTTTATAATTAAAAATATAATGTTGATAAGTAAATATATCTCAAAGAATATGAAATATATAAAACTATGAATAAAATATTCAGAGGATATTTCTTTTAAAAGAGTTACATCATCTCAATCACACAATGTCCAAATTTGAACATGTTAAGAAAACCAGTTGATTTAATACATAAGAAGAGCAAACACTGAGAGATTACATATCTTGACAAAAATCAGTCAGAAAGACCCTGAGACCCTGGATTCCTGAAACCCGATGCTTAATTTATTTATTATGCATGGTTATACATTTTCACATGTATATATTTGACCAGTACAGAGTCTATAATTTCATTAAAATAGAATGAATTTAATGACAAAATAGAATATATTTCATAAAATTTAACTCTAAACAAAATTATTACTGTTCAGAGGACTCCAATTTCTGTAAGGTTACATTTCAGGGTCCATAGAAAAACTATAAAGATAAAAGAAATCAATAAAAAAATTTACTCTGGCAAAATAAAACAGTAATTGACATCAAGTAAGTGATTTATTCAATGTTGCATTTCTCATTATCAAGTGGAACTTGTTAAGAATTTGTTTCATGGAGCTCAATAAATACTGAAAGTCAACTGAATTATCATTTTACTACTGAGATCTTTTGCACTGTGTTTAGTCCTGCCTTGATAGCACAAAAACAGAACTTTTCTTTGAATGGAAATTCCTATTGTCTTCATTAATTGAAGGCTCTTATTGCAATCTTTGAGAAAAATTTTTGCCTATTAAAAATAATCTTTCAGTTATTAGAGTGTCTGCTCTCAAGATGCCAAAACAAAGTGCTTAAAAATACTATCGAGCAACTTACTTTATCCTGCAATCATTTCTATAAAAATAACCTTATTTTTAAAAACAAAATTCTTCATATTTTAGACACTTGACATATCTCCTTTAAAGCATCTAGACTACTGCTAAACATTTGTCACCAAAGTAAATATCCTAATGTTTTAGAAATCATTTTCTTCTGAAGAATAGTAATAAAATTTTATATCCCATGGTTCACATTGAGAACAATCTAAGTTTTAATTCCAACTAGAAATTTATGCATAGTAATTTAACTAATTTCATCCCAAGTATTTTACCGATAACATGGAAATAGCTACTCTAAATCTAATATATTGTAAATAATGAGTAAATATATACAGACAGTTCACATAACTGACATATAGGCATTCACAAATAATAGTAATAAAAATAACTTACTAATATCATTATGTTTGTTTTTGCTATGAGAACCTATGACTCAAATTTCACTGGTAATCTCATTCCTTTAGTTAACTTGCCTGATTCTGGTGTGGTAACTCATGTTTTTAGTCTTGTTATTTTGACTTATTTGAGTTTATCCAAAGTCATATACTTAGACTATGGTAAATATGTATCAGGTTTTCTTCTTTTTTTCTTACACATCTTTGTGTTCTACAAAACTGTAGGCAGTTGTATTTACACATAGTAGGTTTTTAGTGATAAAATAATAAAATGATGAACATTTGGTTAAACAAATTTTTATACAATAATATAATAAGTATAACAATGTAAATTATGTCAATTATGCTTTTGGGAAAATTTAATGCAATTTTTTTCAGGTATAAAGAGTCTTTCAATAAATATCAATATATATTTTATGCTTTAATGTTTGTACACTTTGGAGATAAAGGAACTCTATCATACAGCTTCTGTTTTATGCTATCCTCAGCATTTTTTGGCTATTAAGGGATCATTAGCATTAAGCTCTTAGGCATATTGAAAACAAAGAGAACAGCTCTCTTCCGTTTAAACATTATGGATAAGCAAAAATAAAATTACATCTGTTGGCTTAAAGGAAGTGTTTGAAGTTTCTATATCGTTAAAATGTCCAGTGTTCATTATTATGACTTAAAAATTACTTGAATAAAATGAAATACTTCATGAGTTTTTAGAGTTTTTTAAAATCATATTTAAAAGAAAGGTGATTATAAAAAAAGTCCATTATGCTTTATTTGCTTGAATAGAAATAATGACAGGAAATCCTGTCAGAATACAGAAATAATGACAGGAAAAACTTGCTAAAATATATTTGAGATATTCACAATATAATAAAATTAAAGACAAACTTAGATTTAATTTTCACTATTGACAAAACATAACTTTAAGCAAACTGGCATTTATACTACTCAATATTTCCTATGAAAAGCATATACAATTATATGGACCTGCTAATTTTACTTACTTTTATAAACTGTCCATATATTGGAAAACAAAACTTCATTTTAAAATATCCATGAGTATTGTTCAAAGAACAAAACAATTTGGCACTAATAATACAATTTATCTTTTGGAGATGATGAAAATTTGAGAAGCAAAATGGAAAAATGCCTCTCAGCATACAATATATTAAAATATTATTTAGATATTTTAAACCATATGCATATGAATAGCTCCTATTATACACATATAAATAACACAATGCATGTACAATGTATATTTTAATTAATATATTTTCTTTCTTTTAGATATACATAATATTATATGCTATACTATTTTTGTAGATTGTTAGAGTAGTAAATTCCATATACCAATAATTATTTATAATCTTGGTGAAGACAATAGTATAATATAAAAAATATAATCTTTATACCAAGCAAGTTATTGTCATCTAATGGCCTGTATGTTAGGTAAGTGAAAATTGGGATAAACATCATTTAAAATAATACTAGTCAAAAGATTGGAAAACTAGAGCTTTGAAAGTTCAAAGGAGAAATCAAGGTGACTATCATAATAAGCAATTCACTTTTAACACATAAGTTCAATGATATTCAAGAAGAGTTAGAAGGAAAAAGACTTCAAAGGTCTCATAAGCATAGAGAAGTCAAAGAAGGTCAGTCATGAAACAGCTGCAACAGGGGATCAAAGAGATAAAACTTAAAGCTCATAATTACTATTAGAAAATTAAAGAAATAAAAGTGGCTAGCATCAAATTGAAATTTTCCAAAGTGCCATAGGAGATTCCTGAGAAGCAGCAATAAAATCCATCCGGACTTAAGTACTCAGAATTCATACTAAAAGGTGATTTTTATCTATGTATTCTTACCAATCTGTCACAAAATAATGCAGATGAACAAGTAAATAGCAAAAAACAAAAAAAAAAAGATTTTTTTTTGCATAAAGAGTTAAAAACTTTGCAGTAAATAAGTAAAATTCTAAATTGGAAATTTAGCAGAACTCATAATTCTAAGGTCAAATGACTCACTCACCAAAGAGATCTGAGATTTTAACGTATGTTCCTTGTGGCACCAGTATGTACATTACTGTAGGCAATCAAGTTCAGAATTTATAAGCCAAGTAAAATTTTTTGCAATCTAATTTCTACCTGAAAACATTCCTATCCATAAGAACTCAGTCTTATTTAATGAAAAACCTCAACAGTGGGAGTCTATGATGATGTAATTTAATTACTGAGTACATGCATCAAAGAAGGAAAATAGGTACATTTTCTATGCAAATGAAATTTAAGTATATATTTATAGATATTCTATATTCAAGAAAGCGGAGCATAACATTCCATCCTCTAAGTATGGGCTGTACACAGTGATGTCTTTTGAAAGACTAAAATCTGGAGAGGGAGAAAAGAGTAAGATGGCATGGGAGAAACCTGACAAACGTTGCTTCGTTAAGACAACCAAGGTCAGCATCACCAGGGAGCGGTCATTTGACAGTGTGTGTAGATGATAGAATGCGAAGAGCATTGTATTTTAACTTTGCGTTCTTTCTCCTAAAAAAGCCCAAAATCACAGCACAGCTATAAGAATATATCAGACAAATTTCAATTGAAAGACATTTATAAAATACCTGGCCAACACTTCTCAAACTGGGTAGGTCATTTAGGATAATCTGTGAAATTATTGTAAGCAAGAGGAACTTATGGAGACCAGAGAACTAAATGCAAAGTGCTATCTTAGATGGACTAAAAAAGTGGAAAATAAAAAGGATATAAGACAAACTAAGGAAACCTGAATAATATCAGAAATTCATTAAAACCTTATCAGCATGTTATATGTATATTATCTTAATTTTGTAGAAACTATTCATAGACACCGAGTAATTACCTAAAATTAGGAAAAATCAATTTATTGTCAAAATTTCCATTGAAGTGAAGCTTCACTGACTTCTTTGTTCCCACAGTTACCCACTTTATGTTGTTTGACATACTGGTGATAAAAAAATATCAATAGAACATTCAGCCTATAAAAATAGAGACTCAACTATTGAAAGGTCAAAGTACCATTTTTTATAACGGTACTTGGGTACTATAATGGTACAAATTTTACCACTTGTCTTGGACTTGTTAAAAAGTTTTAAGCACTTAAAATATTTACACATATACTAGTTTCTATCAATATTTATTAATATTATTAAAAAAGAAAAAATGTTTTTCTTAGATACAATATATTTAACAAAATTGGTTCCAGATAAAAATTCATAACCAGAATGCATACATACACCATGTATGTGTGTGTATATATATATATATATATATATATATATATATATATATATATACAAATATTCACAAGGGTTTTTCTTTCCATTTTAATTCCATTAACAAGCCACTTGTAGCAAACTTGTGCTACTATTGAAATATACTTTATCTTTAGCTTTGATAGTGGAGTTCTGTGATAGACACAATATTTAGCCTACTCTTCTGTTGATGTTATTAACCCATGTATTAATATTCATTAGTAATAGTATTAAAGTGACATAGGCAATCACATTGTGTCTTGTTACACAAGAAATGTTGACTAACATCAATAGTTTTGCTATTATAAACATAGTAAGTAAAAAAAAATTAGGGCATAAAATTACATGAAATCTCAGGAACTATGATAGAATAAACATCTATAAATAATTTAAAATTGAAAGGAAGAAACGTTCCTCTGGGGGAAAAATTAATGACATTTTTATCAATGAAATTTTGTTTGGGAAGAAAGCAGCCGCTGGAGTCATCTGAAAAGCAATTGAGAGATAAATCATCGAAATGGCCCATCAGCAGATGAACAGACCACTTAACATGCCATATGTACCCAACGGGAGTATTTACCCATGGTATAATCAAGTCCTGTCATTGGTGGCATGGAGATGCACTGGAGGACATTAGACTAAGTGAATAAAAGTCAGGTGTAGAAAGACATGTTCTCCCATGTGGAAACCTCCACCCTAGCAGAGAGCAGACTGGTGACGCTCCAGGCTGGAAAGCCTCTGGGAGCGGACTGGGGACGGTGGATGATGGGCATTGAAATACAGCTGGAGAGGAGCTACGAGTCCCACTGTTGTACAGCGCAGTAACATGACTAGAGTTTAAAGCTACTATAGTTTACAGATACTTAGAAATGAAATATGGAAATGTCCTCAACACAACATAAACGTTAATGTGTAAAGGAATGGAAATGCTAGTTATTATGTTTTAAAATATACTTACAATTATATATATATATATATGAAAAGATCACATTGTACTCATTAACAAGTAAAATTGTTATATGTTAATTAAACACTTTGTACATCTATGAGAATGATAGATTTAATGGGTTTTAATTTATATAAACAGTGGCTGAGCAATGCTCATAATAATAATCTACCTCCCTGCCCAAACCAAAATCATCCCTCCTGTTGTACACTGAAATCGCTTTCTAAATGGGCTCCCTACTTCCGTGTTTGTCTGTCCAGAGTCTATTTTCAATGTAAAAGCCAGCATTATCTTATCCACGTATAACTAGGAAGGCTCTCCCAGGCCCCACCCTCCACCGGTCGGAATTGGATATTTAGAGTGTGGTATCTCAGAGTACTGTTTTGGTAGTTTCACAGGCTGACTTGGAATCCCTGCTGTTTTGCTTTAATATCTGTGTGAACAAGCTGTTTTACACACTTTTGCTTCAGTTTCTTCATGTGGTGACTATAATCGTGATAAGCATTGAAAATGCTTGAATAAATAACTCTGCTTATTACTCTGCCCTTAACAACTGTTACAGGGAACCGCCCTGTGTTGTCTTGTGGGATTTTTGCTGTCAGTTCCAGACTTAATTTCTAATAATAAACAGAATATTTTCCTTCCATTTGAAGTAGTTTTCTCATTTTCTCTTAGCTCCACGGAGGTCATTTTCTGCAGTTTTCTAACAGAGGACCAGGAACCATATTCCTTTTATTTTCTTAATGCTTTTGTGAAATATAAAAGTACTTTTAACTTAAACAACCTTACAGATGTGATTCAGTAATTAAATATTTTTATGTAAACTTGAAGGCCAATCTGATCATTTGTTTAATGCATGAATTGATTTATATTACTGTTTACATTTTCTGAAACTATAATAGCTTATGACACACTGTTGACTTTTTATTGGCATTGCCTAATTTTTCCTGTCATACAACATGACTTCATGATAAATCTAAGAAGCAGTCTTTTCATTACAAAATATTTAATGTGTAATTAATTTTTAGTTACTGTAAGAGTTTTGGTTTTCTTTTGGGAGTTCTATCTCTCCGTCATATATATCTGAGAGAGAGTTAGTATTATAGTATACATAATGTGATTGATATATATATATATATATATGTATATATATACATATGTTCATATATGTGTATGTATACATATTTACACATATATGCACATATATGTGTATATATGTGTGCATATATGTGTGTGTGTATATATATATATATATATATATATATATATATATATACACATATATATGGCTAAGGCAGACAGTTCTCCATGAATAAGAGGCCAGCCTGGACTACTTAGTAAGTTCAAGGTCAACTTGAACTACATAGTAAGATCTTATCTCAAAACAAAAGAATATAAAAAGAAAAAGAAATTCAAAATGACTCCTATAATAATGTTACTAGATCATTATTTTGATGCAATTAAAACTAAAATAGAAGGGCCGAGGGTTTAGCTCAGCAGCACAGCACCTGCCTGACAAGCAAAAGGTCCTGAGTTCAATTCCTGGTACCAAAAAAGAAGAAAACCAAACTAAACTAAAATACATTAAAATATTAGATTGGATGTTTTCAATCAGACTTGATGGATTTTAAAACATTTCAAGCAAATTTCACTATATTTAAAAATACTTGAATCAAACTTCACAGAATTTAAAAGGATGAATCTGTGATTATAATATGGATTTGTAGTTTTCAGTAAGTGATATGAAAACTGAAATATTGTTACTAATAATATATAAGATAATACAAATAGAAATACCTTATTGGACTATAAGGATACATGGAGAAGGGTAGAAGCACATTGCTGAACATACATCATTCTTGAGGGCATGTAAAATATTTATAAAAATTGACTATATAAAATTCAATCAAGAAATATGACTAAATGCTTAATATTCCTAAAAAATTGTAGCGGTAAAAGACACTGCCATTCATCCCTGTTAAAATATTCTTCCTCACTTGGAAAACATTTAACCCATCATTCTTTCCTTTTTCTGAAACATTTCCGGGAATTCTCTTTTTGAGTCTCTTTCGTTGTGCTGTTGCGTCCACCTCAATGTCACGACCATTTTGAATTTAAGGGAGATCCAGAAATCGCACCGTGCTAGACTTGGAGGGTGAATGAGGTGACGAGCTGCCGCTGTGACGTTTTTAGGGGTTCGCCTTGGCCTTAGATGGCGCACGGCAGTGGCATTCGCAAAAGTTTTGTCAACCTTCTCAAGAAAGCCTCAAAAGAAGACCTCTGCAATGACTTCAGAACATTCCAAGAACAATGAAAGAAGAATTTTTGAAGCAGGGCAGAGTATTTGAGAGGGATTAATGGTAATGTGACTTTTACTGTAACAAATGTTTTTATTTAAACATTTACTGTATACTTTGATCATACCTTGTTTATTGTACCCAGGTGCAAAATGAAAAAGACAAATAATATTAACCAATAAAAATCAAATACCAAAATATTGAAAATATAAAAATATTTTAATGTAAAATTGTGTAATTCTGCATGTGATTAAAAGAACCATCACAGTAAAACAGAAAAATAGAAAGCATTTTGTTCTGAAAGATAATGAAAACACATAATATAGTTCTTAGGGAAATCCATACTAAATAAGCACAATGATTAAATTACTTGGACATAAATGTATGGAAAACATAAGCAAACAAAAGACAGTGAAAATAACCAATGTGTAAAATAATCTACAATAATAAAATTCATGGCAAATACGCAGCAGCAGATAAAGAGCACTGAAAATAAGAAAAAGTTCTTTAGAAATGTCAATAAAATTTCTGACCTTGCAGCAAAATTCATTGAAAAGAGGTAAAAGACAAATTTCCAATATTTGTAATAAAAATGTGACATTTACTAAATAGTAAAACAACATAATAGACTTCTCTAGAAAACATTCTTGTATTCATCGAATAATATTAAAAATTATTGCTATTCTCTTGTTATTTTGTTATGAAATTGTTTTATTTTTTTACAAAATAGTAATAATAATATTAAAAACTCCTACAGATATTGAAACAACCATAACTTTGTTCAGATGAATTTTCTACTTGAAATAAAATGGGAAATTTCTTGAAAATCACAATTTATCAAAACCTAAAAACAAAAAAAAAACCAGAAGAATTTCAGTATTGCAAATTACCATTAAAGATTCAGTGATGGCAAATCTTTTAGAGACACGAGCCCAGACTATAACCTAAAACCCATTTATTTGTCATAAAGTTCCAACACTGCCATTAAACATTAAACCTGATTACTGAGTTTTAGTTTAGGAAAAAAAAAAAAACTCATGCATTCACATCCTTTGTCTTAAAAGAAAAAAGAACACATGTGTCATAGGTCCACCACTTCTGAGTAGGTGATATTACTATCATTATTTTTTTTAACTTTGTATCAGTTTTGTTGTAAACTGTGTACTTAGTGGGGCTCAGAGGAGTGTAGAGACCTGTACTCCGTTACCACCATCAAGGACAGAGCAGTTCCACTGCTATCAGAAGTCTCTTCCTGTCCATTTGCAATCTCCTTTTGTTATTCCTGGTCCCAAACGAGTACTGACCTGCTGTTTGTCACAAAAAATAACTTGCATTTTCTTATAGTGATAAAGTGCATGTATGTTACTTACTGTTTGTAATATTCCACCTAGTATAACAGCTTTTAGTTTTATCCACATTCTCTCAGTAATTTTTCCCTTCTGCAGGGAAGTATTTTTTGGTGGAATATATCATGGTTTCTTTATATATTTATCCACCAGTAGTCTACATAGTAGTCAATTGGTTATTTCTAGTCTGGCTCTGTTATAAATAAAATTTGTAGCAATAATGGTTTGTGAATCATTTTGGGACATAGTTTCCTTCTCTTTTGGACAAATACCTGTTAATATTTCAATTTTCAATTTGCATTCATAGTAAGAGGGTATGAGTATACGAAACATGTATCTTTGCCAACTGTGGATATGTTTAATTATTTGGTTTTTAAACATGTTGGGAAATTTGTATTTAGAACTTCCTCATGTCAACTAATGATAAATGTTTCTGTACAAGTTTTCATCCTATTGTATACCTGATATAGATAGCTTCTATACAAATTTTCTGCTTACCTTGTTTTGTGATTACTTATGTATTTGGGACCCCAGTCCTCAGACAAAACATTTCCTTGCAATATGTTCCTCCTAGGTACTTTGCCTTTTCCTATTATTAAACTCTTAATGCCAAAGATCTTAGGTTTTCAAAAGTAACATAAAAAAGGAAAGGGGTTAAGAGACAGATGAAGGAAGAAGGGATGGAAGGGAAGGGGATGGAAAAGGAATTCAGATGTGTTACCTACATATACCAGCTCCGTGCAAAGAGTGTAAACATGTAATGCACATGTAATCAAGTAAACTAAGCTAAGCCAAAGCAAACCAAACCAAACCTGCTGGAAAACAATAAAAGTATCCTATGTCCTTAGCCATGATAGAAAGAGTAGCTGTCAAGTTGCAATATATGATAATTAAGTACCTGATTAGTATTTGACTTTCAGTAGTCAACACAAGTCTTTATTTTGATCGAATGTCTCTATTTCCTGGAAGTAAAATGTCCAAGGAAAACATGGTGAATATGAGATTTAAAAATAAATCCAGCTCCAACATGCATGGGATCATACAGGAAAGGAGATGTTCATTCACTGTAAGAAAACAGTGCCCTAATTTTAGGATTATTCAACAACTCTGGATTTTCATTTTTTAAAAAAAATTATTTTCACTTTCTGGAGCTACTTATTCACAGATTTGAATATTTTAACATGTAAGAACATTATAAAGTATTAACACTTATTTTTAACAGTAGAATTTCTGTTCACATATAGGCTTCATTTTCACCACCTATTGTTTATTTTTGGAATATATATTTATATACCCATTCTGATGTCTTAATATCTGCCTTAAAAATATTCAAAAAAGTAACATTATTGGAAGTTTATTAAAAATCTTACATGCCAAGAGTTTTTAATTAAACGTACTGAATTAAGTTGCCCGACGTCACATTTTTTAAGAGTATTCAGATGCAAATGAGTGACATGTATCAGATGCTTTTAAAATCATCAATAAAGCCTGCCAAGTTTCTTTTTCAATGTAGTGTACACCAATGTAAGAACAAGATGAGTTGTTGAAACTAAAATTGAATATTACATTAATCTCTGTCAAACGTCACTCAGTTGTTTACTTTTAGCATCTTGATCTGCTCATCAAACATGGCACCTACTCCTACTCATTCTACACAATCCTATTTTGATAATTTTATCAGCATCTCCATGAAACACCCTGTAAGTATGAGGCCAGGAGACGTCACCCATATTAAGCAAATTTTTTTTTTTATTAAGCAAATTTTTACAGGACATGAGAGGCAATAACTATTTTTCTTCCTTGCACTAACACAAAATTTACGTGGCGACTGAGCTGTGTGGCTCCCTGGTAGTAAGAAGCTGTACGTACACCCTGAGCCTTAGAAGTCTACGTGTCAGGGCATCATTTAGCGTAGATCTCCTACATTTTTGCTCATTTCAAAATCAGTTCATTTTGTTTATATCACATACATACTACATTGAAATTAGAAAATCTTTAGACTACAACTTATGAATCCCTTTAAAAGGTAATTCACTCAGTGCTTGTGGGCATACCAATATAATTTTTAAAATTTTTATTTTTAAAATGCTAAATAATATTTTAGAGATTAGTTAACTTGTTCCATTCTTTATCTGCCAAAAAGCAGTGGTAACCAAGTGAATAATGTGTGCCTCTAATCCGAGCAATTTTGAAGGCTGAAGCAAGAGGACAGCAAAGTCAAGGCCAGTTCAGGAAACTGTCTCAAAATGAAAATCAAAGAAAGGGCTGGGAATGTAGCTCAGTATGAGGCCCTAACTTGTCAGTCCTCAGAATGACAAAAACAGTATATTTTCATATAAAATATTCCATTTAATTTCTTCAAATGTATTGTTTTAGTTAAAATATTATATTGTGAATATCTACTATACTTAAATAACTGGAAACAACAGAAATGTTTTGATGCTCTTTTCAGATAATCATGAATGTTCCTCTTTGACTTTACACCCAAATTATAATTTCAATATGGAATATGTGACATTATAATAAACATTTTGCATTAAGATTCTTTTATTTGCTTATCTTTCATTTTTAATGAATCACTTATTTTAGCATGATTTAATAACATCATATAATATTAAATTGGAACTATTAAAACCTTTTAAATAATTACATGTTTTACTATGTACAGTTGAATAAATTCATTTATTAATATTATCATTGATTTAACAAATAAGCTTTCAAATACTGATAAAATATAAATTTTGTTGTGGCATATAAAAAATTCTAAAGTTTTGAATTTTACATCAAGCTCAAATTTTAGGGTTCACAACAAATTTTGTCACTTTTTTTCTTTAAAGTACCTGGACCTTTGATTTATTATGGAGAAAATATTGTGAAATACTCTGATCTGAATAGCAATAATTTTTCACTTATCTTTCATGCTAAAAGCAATGTGTCCTAAAAATAATGTTATCTTACAATTTGATCTCACATTTTTTCCAAGATAATCATTATACTTTGACATTGAATAGACATATTCTGGGTATATTACCCTTTTATTCACATTAATAATTTTACAAGGTACAAATGAGGGTAAGTTCAAGAAAACTGCTATGATTCTATTCACCTGTTATGAATAATGAATCTTTTTAATTAATACTATCTTTTTTATTTTAAGTATGCTGGAGTGAAGAATGTAATGACCTCTCCAATTAAATGCAACTGCTTTGATTCCTACTACAGCAGCAAGAGTTTAAGCTGATGTGTTTGTACCATCATTATATGTATTACTAATTAAAACAGATAAATCTTAGTATTATTATTATAGTAGTTTTGAATTAGTCTCTTCAAAATCAGTTGTATATTAGAGAACATGATAGAAAATTTGTATTCAAGAATATATCTATGACCTCAATATATTTATTTCAGTTTATGTTCTTAATATCAAATATGGCAAGGATAGAGATTAATGTAAAGATACTTACAAACCGCTAGTATCGTAACACTAAAACAAAGGCTTTGCCTAGGGAGATACTCAAAAGGGCTTGGTAAAATTAAACTTCGTAACTCAGCATGAAATACTTGCCAGGAGGAGGAACATGATTAGCTACAATTAAATGACAGGCTTTTTACTTTCAGTACCAATTTGTCCTGTGACTTAGATAACATATTGAGTGCTTCTAACAGGTTCTACAGCAGTTGGGGGGATTATTAAAATTATGAGTACTATACTTCTGCTGCCAGTAATAGTTTGATCACTTCCAGAACTAAATAAAGCATTACTCAGTGTACTGTAGCAATGGCTGATCCACCCTGGAACAACAATATTTTTCCCAATTAATAATTTGGACTAAAATGCCTGATGAAGCAACTCAACACACTGATATAAGCAACGATTGTCTAGGTATGGCACCAAAATCAAAAGCAACAAAGTTAAAAACAGACAAATGAGACAGCATTAAACCACGAATCATCTGTCTACAAATGAAGCAAATTATGTCACTTAAACAAACCAGAAGAGACAACCTAACAGGTGAAAATATTTCCAGTGTGTTCAGACTACAAAATTCTGATAGAATACAGAATGAAGTAAAAAAAAAAAAAGATGAACACAAAAACACAAACAACCTAGTTTTAAAATGAGATTAGGAGATCAGCAGACAATTATCAAAGAAGAAATACAAATGTCCAACAAATATATGAAAAAGAAAACCTAAAAACATTTTTCTCTTTTAATTCCAGAGAATTGAAAACGAACATACCCTATAACTATAAATAGAATGACAATGACCAAAAAGACAAGAGAAAGAAACTGTCATGAAGACAATGATGGAGAGAAAAGGAATGATCATACACTGCTGGTGGAAATGTAAATTAGTACAGTCATCAAAGATAACATGATTTCTCAAAGAACAAACCAAAAAACAAACAAACAAAAAATAGAACTACTACATGATCCAGCAATTAAATATCCCAAGAAGATGAAATGTTTATACCAAATAGATACTTGCATCTTCATATTAATAGAAGCATCATTTGCTATAGTCAAAATATGAAATTAACCCAGATGTCCTTTAGCGTACTCATGAATAAACAAAATGTGGTCTATTTACAAAATGGAATGCTACTCAGCCATAAACAAGAATAAAATGTTGTGTTACGTAGTAACATAGATACAAGTAGAGGACATCATGTCATTTAAACAAACCAAAAGTAAATATTGTATGTTATTACTTTTATAAGGAAATCATTAAGTCAATAGATGGTACAAAATAATGGTCACTGGAAATAAACCAGAGGAGGAGCCAAAGTGGATATAAAAATATTGCTTTTGATAAGTTCTTGCATGTATTTTACCTACATTGTGCCATTTATTTTCCATCCCATCCCTGAGGATAAAAAGAGATTTAACTTACTGTGAAGAGTGAGTCAGAGACTTGAAAACACTCTCACTGAAATACTAACAAATGGAGAGCATACATCCGGTTATTTTGACTACATTTTACACCCCATAATAACACCTTTTTTTCTCATCAATAACAGTACTGCCACAGACAGTTGAAATCATGCTTGTTAAAAATGATCTCGGTAGAATATTGGTCTAGAAATATTATTTGTGAACGAGTATTTTGTTTGGGAATTTGCTTTTCAGTAGACAATTATTAAGTCACGGTTGAATATTTGTATTGAAATTCCCTTGCTGAATTTACTGTGTGGTTACTATCTCTGGATTGAGACTGGTAAAGCTCTCAATTCACATAGCATGGATTAAACTTGTCAAATGAGAAGAACTCTATGTATTTTTTAAAATCGAGAAATATAGACATTTTTCTCATATACTTCACCTTTCTCCTCTTTTGCTCCAGGAAAAGCATGTACATGGTAGAAATACTAATATGTTCTCATTTCTCTAGGGCAAATAACTCGTTTGATGTAAGAGTCTGTTTAAACTTAGCTGTCTATTGCATTGTATATGTTCAAGAAATTCTAATTCTTTTTCCATTTGACTTTTCCATCTACACAGCAAGCACTCAAGAAATATCTTCTGAGGAATGTATAGTATTTAATGGAACTCCATGCCATTTTGGAAGCAGTTCTGTAAGTTCTGTCCTCTAAGTACTTCCTCTCATGCTGTCCTGGCCACCTTGATGTCCTACATAAATACCAAATAATTATCCTTCATGGTTATTTTGACCTTGGAGAAGAATCTGAAGTTGTAGGATAGCAGATTCAACTAATAAGGGGGAGAAGGTCACACCATAATGTCATTATGAGTTTATGAACCTGCATTTCTGCTGAGAGGTGCTAAGCAGCAGCATTTGTTGACCTTTTCATCATCCTTATAACGACACTCACGAAAGAGGACTTCTAGAACTGCGGCAGAAAGTTGCAAGTGCTATGGGCTAAGTGTGTTAGATATGAAGAAGAATACTTTAAGGAGGATTAATGGCAGTGTAACCATTTTTTTTTTTAGAAATTTAAACATTCACTATATATTTTGATAACACTTTATAAAACCAACTTTTTCATATGATAGCCATAAGAAAGACTAAAATTTCAGAGAAGTGGTAAATCTTAATTTTATCTTTTTCATTTCTTATCCATGACACTAAACATTTTTCTTCATAAAGATATTCCTGTAAGAATCTTTCCTCAAATCTCAAAGCTACATGTACACACTTAATGTATTATGATAAATTTACTGCTAAATTACCAATATTGTCCACAATTTAATGGATTTAGTTGTCTCTGTGCTATCCCTGCTTTTTGATTACTTTGAATCAAACCAGTTAAATAACTTAGCAAGTCTTCAATTGGATAATATGCTACTAATAAGCCTAACACAATCAGAGTTATTTGAAAAGATTTGACAACAAAGATCCATTGAAAGAAATTTTAATTTTATTATGATTTTAGGGATGTTTTCTGGGCTGCATTCATATACTTGAGCTCATGCCATCTTCCTGCCTCCGCCTCCTTAGTGCTTGGGACTATAGATGCATGCCATCATGCCAGGCTTTAAATAATTTTAAATAAATACACTTTTGATGTGTCTACCCAAAAGTGACTTGGTAAGCATTGTAAATAATATTTTATTTCTCCAGCTGCCATCCTAGAGGTTCTCCTCTGATAACCAGCTCAGTTTGGGGGACAGCCAGCCAGTCTCTCCCCTGGGCACACTCCAACCATCATGGAGGCTCCCTGCTGGTGGTAGCCAGCATAGGCAGGGAAAAGCAGCAACCAGCCCTGCACCAGCACACCCAATGCCCACATCAGCTACCCACAGCCAGCACTGGCCAGGAAAACTAAACAGTCACGCTTCAGAGAAATTTTAGCCAGTGCAAGAGGTGTCTGGAACCCCATTATCTGCTTGTCTGGAAGAATTCAGGAATATGTCAAGAAAAAGAAGCAAAATGCAGCCTCTGGGCTTCAACCCAAGCAGAACAAGTCCAGCAGATGTAAACATGGAAGAGTTTGGGGGCTACACACTTTAAGTTTCTGAAGTGACAGGAACTAAAGTAAAGAAACAACTTCATGAGGCTATAAAAGAAATTAGATGCTCTATATAAGGAGGCCAAAATAAGTAGTGCACCCTATGGGAGTGAAAGGGGAGGAATTGTCTAAAAAAGGAAGGCAGAGGATATTGTTAATTGGGTAACAAGATGTAAAATGTACATTATTCTCATCACTCTGCTTGGATGGAATACATGCTGTCCCAATTTGTCTACTTACACTAGGCTTGAGGACAGGGTCAGCTATCCCAAAAATAAGAGGACATAATATGGTAATCATCCTTAATTTCCTATCAACTTATTCAGAAGCCCTGTATAACTTATACTGTCTAATTGTGACTGATCTTATTTGAATCTGTTTTGTTAGAGTGCTATCTTGCATTGACTGATTTTATTCAAATCTGTTATGATGGATAGCTTCAAGTCTAAGAGTATAGGTAACTACATTGAAGATGACAAGATTCACTAAGATACCCACTCTGGTTTGATTGCCTGCTTTTGAAGTCTTATAATATCTCCAATACTTTGTTTTTATTAATGTTGTTATATACTGCTGAGACATCATGGGAACCATTGTAGATCACCTTGTATTGTGGTTTTATATGACTTTTTGCTTCATGCTTTTCTAGGAATTGCTTTGTTTTGCCTTTCTTTGTTTTGTTTTTTCCCTCTAATACAGAAAGGATAGATATACATGTAGAAACTCATCCATGTGTAGAGCTTATAAACAGTTTATGAGAACCAACTATATAATGCATGTTGAAATGAACAACTACTTTAAAGAAAGAGACACTACAGTACCCAGTGTTGACTCTGTAATGTCACATGTGAAATCCAGCAATACTATCATTCTTTGTTCAAAGTGATTTTGGCTTGTTTTGTTTTGTTTAAGTTAAACACACATGAAGGTATGGACAGCTGTTTTGAGGAGAATGAGAGACACTATGACAGCCATTCTTGGCTTCCCTCTTGTCTGGTCTTCAAGACCTGAAATGCCCTCCTTGTCCTGCTTAGATCAGTTCCATACTATGTTGTTTCATGTGAAATCCCTGTATGTGACAATATGGACAACTATTTGGAAGAAAGCAAGAGTCAATATGATAGAGAGTGAATATCTCTGATTGCCTAGCTTTGAAATTTATGTCTCTTACATTGCTCTCTTGTGACCTGCTTTGTTCTTTTTTGTTGTGTTTAATTTTACCCTTTTGATATAATTGCATGTATGTTTGAGTGTGTAAGATGGATGACCATATTGCTGTTTTTTTCAGATCGTGGAGCAGAACTGTTAACAGTCTCACTGTTTGAATGTATAATTTGCATGTTTTAATTTTGTAATTTGAACAACTGTTTCCAAGATGTCAGTATGTAATTTGTCAAGTAATGATTTCTTAGTGGGGTTTTTTTTTGGTTCTTTTCCTTTTTCCTTAGAATTCTGTTTTGTTGCTACCCTTTATTTGTTTTGTTTAGTTTTTTTTTTCTCTTTAAATAAATTTTTTAAAAAACATAAAAAACAAAAAAAAGAAAAGAAATTAGAACAAAAAAACCTATCTCAGTTAAAAGAAGAAATGAAAAACAATAAAGAATTGCTAAGCACCACTAAAGAAGACATAGATAAAAAATAGAGGAACATAGGAAAATGAGGGAAATCTGGAATAACAATATAAAAAGATTCAAAATACATGAAACAGATTCAAAGAGATATCCAGGAAATTAAATATTCCATTGAAAGCTGGCAAAACTGCCTGAAATAAATTGAAGACAGACTCTCAGACCTTGAAGATGGGTTTGCAGCTTGCAATCATGAAAGGAAAAATCTCTTAAAAATAACAAAAAACCATGAAATAATAATTCAATAATGGTAAGAGGATGCAAAGGAAAATAACTTAAGAATAATAGGTGTTTGTGAAAAAGCATGGGTCAACACAAACTACATTAAAATTCTATTTACAGAAGTAATAGAAGAAAACTTCCCAAACATAGGAAAAGGACATGATATACAGATAAGTGAGGCATACTGAACTCCAGCTAGCTATAACCAAAATAAATCTATACTCAGACATATAGTAATCAAGATCCCAGAAATTCAACACAAGACCAGAATGTTAAAAGCTGTTGGAGAAAAGATACAGATCACCTATAAAGAAAAACCCACCAGAATCACGACAAGTCTTCTCAACACAAACCATCAAGTCAAGATGATGTTGGAGTGAAGTATTTTAAGTCCTGAAAGAAAACAACTTCCAACCCAGGTTACTGTGCCCTGTAAATGTATCTTTCAAAATTAATGAAGAAACTAGATATTTCCATGACAAAGAACAACTGAAGAAGTTTATGACCACCAAACCCACCCTACAAAGAATACAGAAGGACATTTTAGAGAGAGATAAAAATGACTATGGTTCCAGGAACAGTGGTAGAGGGGGATCACTGTGAAGGGAAGACAACTGAATGGAGGGGAGAAGTAGGCAGCCAACAGCAGGAAAATAGCATGGCAGTGATGAGCCAGTGTATGTTGGCCATAACCATTAAAGTAAATGGCCTCAATTCACCAATAAAAAGAAACACAGGCTTAGTGGAGATGGAATCCATCAATATGCTTTATACAAGAAACACATTTATCTCAAAAGGGGGTTCACACTGAAAGTCAAAGGAGAGAGAACAATGCTCTACATGACAGGGAATCAAAAAGAAGCAGAGGTAGCTTACCCATAAGCTGCAGAGTGGATAAGACAGACGTTGCATTTTTATGCAATGGAAAGCTACTCAGTTATAAAGTAAGATAATCTTGAGGCTCTGGTAGGTAAATAGATATAAATTGAGATCATGCTCATGGATGAAATGGTTCAGAGTCACATGGGTGAACATCTTGGTGACTCCCTCGTATAAAAAACTAAAAAGTAGGGCAATCCAAAATGCACAATAAATATTATGAAAGTGAAAGGGGAGGAAATAACTAAAAACAAAAGTAGTGGTCATTGCTAATCTTACTGTGCTTTGAAACCCTGTATTGTTTTCATTGTTCTGATTAATCTGGTTTTAATCTGCTTTGTTATGTTTGATTTTATTGTATTTGATAACATGGACAGCTAATTCAAAGATATCAAAACATATTACAGTCACCATTATTGATTTCCTAGAGTCTTTAGAAGCCCAGTACGGTTTTCATTGTTTTTATTCTATTTTGTTTGTTTGATTGTACTGTGTCTGATGGTATGGGCAGCTATTTTGAAGATAACAAGAGACATAACGGTAGCCACTGATGTTTTCCTATTGTTTTGATTTGAGGTCATGTATTGCTTTCCTTTTTTTGTTTTGATTGGTTTTATTCTGTTCTGCTTTCTTTGATTTTTTTGTGCCTGAATATATGGACAATTATTTTGATAATAAGAGACATTATGGTAGCCATTTTATTTTTTCTGTTACCTTGTTTTGAAGTCCTGTACCATATTTATTGGTTTATTTTTTGATTAGCTCTATTCCTTTATATTTTGTTTGGTTTTATTCTTTTCCAAATAAACTTTTAAAAAAATAATATTTTATTCATAATAATTTCATTAATTACTAACTTTAAATGTTTTACTAAATCAGTGATTGAAATTTCTATGATCAACTTCTTATTGTTACTTCGTACCATTTTAAAAAGTTAAGATGCCAAGTTTATTTTGCAAGAATTTAATCAAACTTCCATTCTGCACTTTATGGGTGGCAGCCATAAGAAATAGCCATATCTAAATCTATTCATGAACCACTAATCTCGTGTCATGGGACTCAGTGTTTCGATCTAGAAATTATTATGCTGGTAGTAAATCTTCAATCATAGTAAAACTGTATATGTGCAAGTAAAAATACTTCAAAATTTCATTAAACATTTTAAGATTCATAGAGACTAACTTTTATTTTCTCTCTATATTTAGGAAAAGAGTGAGATATTTTTTAGAATGGTGCATGTAATTTACATAGTTTATCATAGTTGTGTATGTCTGTAATATGTGGATAGATTTTCTTGCTTAAAAGTTTCCATATAAAACTGATACATCAATACATTAACATCTCTAAACCTATGACTTTACATTTCAAATGATCTAATCAACCAAATGCTTCAGTAAATAACTTAAAGGTAAAAGTCTTCAACTTCTTTCATCCCATTTAAAGTTCTATATTTGCTTATGCAATATTACTGTGTAAGCATTAATATTTATTGTATAAGTCATTGTATAAATATTATGTTGGTGATTACTAGATCTGTTTGATTTGTGTTGGATCATTTCCTATATTTATTTTGCCTTACATAACTGAATACAGGTTTTGAAGACCCCCTAAGATAACATTCCATCAACACTGTAGTTATGCTCCATTAAGTTCTAATTGGATAACTTTTTAAAAATAAATCTGGATTTAAAAAGAACTTCATACCACAGCACCAATACTAATCACACTTCTTATAAAAGTATATACTACACTGGCATGCAATTTTAGAGGAAAGTCTTCTTTCTTATGAAGATATTAATTGCTCTCCACTCAAATATTTCTAAAATACAGAAATGGAAATATTAAGTGAGTCAGTTAGTATAAAATGTCAGTTTACTTTGCAACTTGTTAGTTGCTATAGGAAGTAGAGATTCCATGGGTGCTATCTACTTGATCATTCCTAAAACATTAAACCATAGAGATAGGTGGATAGATAGATGTTAGACCCATAGATTGATGGATTGATAGATAGAGGTAGAGGTATCTTTTTAATTATAATAGGTCAACTGAGTAAGGAGTCCCTAGCACATTAGGAAAGTTGTAAAGTTTTGGTTATCACTGCAGATTATTACATGCAGGCCAACAAACAGGGTAGAAACTCAACCTGGATAAGATGGCACAAACCAAAGTCTTCTAGCCTGGAGAAAAAATGGAAAGAGAAAGGTAGTGTATTTACCTCTTGGAAGGGCTCCATTACTTTGCCTGGAAAACTATGTTCTAGAACCCGTTTTTCTGATTTGATTTGGACCTTTGCCCACATTCTATCTTCTAAGTCTTCTCAAACTATCTGATTTAAAACTGAGTTATAATTTCCCAAAATATTCGTCTACCTAATATTTTTTGTGGTTGCATACATTTTGTGTGTCTTTGTGTATGTTAGAACTATGACTTAAATAAAGCTGGCTTTCAATTTAAATTCATATTGCAGGGCTAAGTGTGCCCAAATATGGAGACATAATAAAAACATTACATTGCATAACAGAAATTAAATTTCAATTGCACATATCAAAATATAAAGTATGATACATGCTATAAAATACTTTATATCACAGTATCCTTTAAGAATGTAATATTTGGTATATAATTATACTGAAATGTATCTATTATTTATCAAACATTTAAATAAAACTATTTCAAAATAAATCTAGAAATCCAAGTGTTTGCATGTGTATGTGTGTGTACCTCCCATCTACAATGTAAAAACTGTATTGATCAAATTTTGCTCTCTTTCTTACTGCTATTGAGGTACTCAATAAATGCCAGTGCTCAATAGTCAATTAATCATTCTTTCCTTTCTGTGTTAGTTTCTGTCATCATTAGACAACAATTATAGGCAAGAAATGTATGATAATTAAAATAAATAGCTTATGTAAATTCCTTTTACTAGTAGCAAAGTAGTCTATGACAGGTACTTATATTTTATATTTATTATTACAATAATTATTTAACTTTTGTAATTAAAGTGGCTCACATATGTTCAGAATTATATCTGTCCAAATATTTAATATTTCACATAGAATATTTTATGAAATGTGTTACCCAGGATTAAGCTTATATTCAACTTGTTGAGTTTAGTAGAGTTCAAAACCATTTGTATTTGGGTTTAGCTCAACAACATAAGTCTCTGCTTTGCATATGTGAGTTCGATCCCCAGTACCAAAAAAAAAGTTGTATTTGAAAGACATAAAAAAATATGTTTTACTTTCCTATTTAAGAAGACACAACGAAGGATGAACCAAAGAAATCAATGCAGGTGTGGCATGAACCTGTAAGACAATCTTTTGTAATACTATATCCAGATTTAAAGTAATAAAAATAAAATAAAAATTGTCTGGAGGAAAGGAATTAGGTAATAGGAAGTGCTATAAAAAATGTACTTGGATACTTTAAAGAAGATTATTTCAAAACTTACAATATTCTCATTTTGTGAACCTCTATGTATAGGGGAGAACCCATAAAATGCATGTTAACTCATTATGTATTGCTTTGGTTCGATAAGGATGTTTCTTTAAAAGCTCCCTGTACCTAGGGTATCTAGGACGAGGCCAAGGCTTCACACGAGTTTGGCAGGGCCCCATGGGAAGTGTGCATAGCTCAGGGAGCTGAGGCACAGAGTGACTTGACCTTCCCCAGTAATAACATAGACACCTCCTGTCTTGTTCCCTGTGTAACCACCAAGACATTATGTTTCCCTGCAGATTAGGTATCCTTCCTGTTCGGGATCTTACCCTCCCTTAAATTCTCTGCAAACATCAGCCTTCTGCTGATTGTAAGTAAACGTGCCGCGGTTGTTGGGCAGTCCTTTCTCCCATCAGGAGAGGGGTGCCACCGGACCGCAGCTTTCTGCATTTTGCCTCTTTTCTTTTCTTCGTCCCTCCACCGCCCTTCCTCTGGAGTTTCAAGAGCTGCACTGGAAGAGAGAACAAGGCCACACCAGCAAGCAAGCCCAGCTGCACAGGGAGATAAGAGTACCACGATGGGCAGGGATGCATCCTCTGGAAAACAGAGAGTACAGGTCTTCTTCCATTGGCCACAGAGAGCCACAACTTTTGCTCTAAGTGTGATGTTTGTTCAGACCACTATGACACTTCCTCAGAAATCTGTCTGCATGCGTTTAAGCATTATACATATGCTTTGAAAGATAATTTTTAATATATCTTGAGCCTTTTTAATCTCTTTTTTCCACTCCCTGGGCTGTGCACCTTCCCTTGACCCCCCTTATCCTGTATCAGACTGTCTGCTATTATTTTACTCATTCTTAATGTGGCTGACTAAAATTTCACTACATATAAGTGAAATTTTGTCATCCAGAGAGAAGGATCAATTCAAATTGTTTGGAGGAAAATGCAATGGTCTTGAGACCGTAATGTTAGGTGAAGTAAGTCTGACACCAAAAATTAAATACTACAATTTATTCTTATGTGGGGAAACTGATTACAAACGCATTAAAAAGTAAGACAAAGGTAGATTTCTTGGACACAAGGAAAGGAATCAGGATGGAGCACCTAGTAAGGAGATAAGAGGCATCAAGTAGGATCAGGATCTGTGAAATACAGATACAGATATGAATCAACTTCTCAAAAATAATGCAAATGTGTTATATATATCAGAATAAAAAGATGACTACAAATCGATTATTTTTGTAAGTCAGTATATTTCAGATATCTCTAAAATAGTATCAATCTAAACCAACACTAATGTGAAAATTTTTACAACGTTTGAAGTATTGTTGAATTTCATATAGTCATAGTCTAAGTCATGTGTACTAAAATTTTGTCAATCCTAATTGTTTTATTTTGTGCAACTGGAGAATATCTAGCAAGCATGAGACAAATGCAAAGCCAGATAGATATTCTTTCAAAATTTGTTGTAATTACTATGATGATAAAATTAAGGAATATTTTAGGTGTTACAGGGTAACACCCATTTTAGTATCCTAAATACGTAAGCAGCAGCAAAGTAAAAGAGTTATATTCTGTTAAAATAGTTTTTTCATTTATATAAATTTATTTGCATGTCACAATATCCATTCCTCCAAATTGGTCTCTGAAATGAACAAGTACTTGAATTTTCATATAAATAAGCTTAAATCACATAGATATACATAAGTTTAAGTTCCAAAAAGCATTATTTACTGCTTTCTGTGGTAGAAGGAAAGTATGTGTGTGCTTAGAAGTATCAGCTTCATCAGCGCCTGCTTGGCCTCTGCAGGTGATTGTGAAAAAGTTATTTACTTTCACAATTTAGTTCACTCATTTCAATAATGGACAATGACATCATAATAATATCAGTTCCAAAGAACTTCTGTGAATATATACTAACAAATTCTGGATAGGACATTTCCATCAAACCTGTTATAGTGTGTAGTAAATAAATGGCAATTCTAGCATCATTTTTATGTTCTCGTGAGAAACATTATCACCATCATAAACTAGATGAACCCTGACTTGGTTATCACCATCATAAAGTCTCCTTTCTTTTTTTTTTATGGCATTGGGGATTGAACTATTGAGGGTTGGCCTAACAGTGCAGCTACAATCCCAGCTGTGTTTAATTTTCTTTTTCTTTTTTTTTGAGACAAGTTCTGGCTAGATTGTCCAGGATAACTCATATTTCTGATTTGCTTGCTTTAGCTTTCCAAGTAGCTGGGGATTCCTGGTATGTGCCATCATTCCCAGCTGAATATCTTTTATTTATGTTACATAAATATACATATTTTTAAAAATTTCATACATGCATACATTTTATGTTATCTTTCCACTTTTGAGAAGAGGATTTTCATTAATTTTGATTGCATTTTCATATCTTAAGGTAAGTAGTACAAGTAGACTATTTAAAAATTACTTCTCTCAATATAGTGTGCAGAGTATAATTTCTAATGTGTATGTGGTAGAAGTCTTTGTATTTTGAGTAACTCTACTGTGATCATAAGAGCTTGTGATTTAAGCAACATATGTAAATGATCTAAGTGGTATTTGCATACTAAGAATCATTTAATCATAATATTCATAATCAAGTGAAAATCATTTTAGGTAAGTGTAGCTTTAATGAATGTAGTAAATTAGCTTTAATTTGCAAATGAGTGCTTTTAAATAATGCTTTTAAAATTTTACTTAATATAAAAAAACATTGAACATTCGCGTACTTTTCAATAAAATATTGGAACCTGCTGACAAGTTCATTTCATCTACTTTTTCTTCATTTCTAAATGGCAAATTTTAAAATGCTTCATCAGCCTATTATATAATAAGCTGTAATAAATTATAACAGTAGAATCTACTAATTAGTCAAATGACTAAGTCCTTTTACAATTCAATCTTCTAGTTAGTAACCATCTCATCTATAAAAGCATAATCAACTGAAAAATAAATCATGAGTTACTAGAAAATTTAAACTTGTTGGAATATAGCTTAGATATAATGCAAATATAATTTCTATAGTTTTCTTTATATGATATGTGGCAAAAAATAAAACTTTGAAAATAGTCCCTAAATATTTTTTAATAAAGCAAAAGAACAAATCATGGAATTTATTTGTAGTGTTTTGTCCACATATGGAAGTAAGGTAATGTAGTTTTAGAAATATAGATTTCTGAGTAAGAAGGACTGTTTTCTCATATTGGAACTATACTTTGAAGCTATAGTGAATTATTTAACTTCACTTTTGTTCACTTTTAACATCTTTAAAATAGCAATAATAACAGTAGTTCCAACATTTATTAAACTATATAATATTAGCAGTCATTTACAAAATGCAAATAATAAATGTTAGCAATTATCATCACTATTATTTGCCCAATAAAAGGAAAATGTATCTTGCCCAATATATTCTTTGTTATTATGGCTATCACTAGGAGATCTATTACTATTTAAGAAGAAAATTATAGGCATGACAAACTTCTAATAACAACCAGAAATGGACAAGCAATCACCTCTATAGCTGCTCCTGGAAGAACTACATGAACCTTGTGTTTTTCCAAACATAAACTAATACACAAAGTTTGATTTCCCCACTTTAAGTTACACGCATTTAAAATTCCTGCCTCACAAGAATGCATCGTAATATTGTGTGTAGTTTTTATGCACTCCCACATTTCCAATTCCCTTACCGAGAATGAGAAGATACTTCAAATATATACTGTTAACATGTATAACCACAAAATAGTATAGACATGCGTAGCCAAGTACAAAATGTTAATTTTCTCAAATTTGGATTCTTGTTCTACAATTTTTACCCTATATATGATGTGTTATCTGTTTCCTTATGTTATGGGACTATTCACTTTGAGACTGCAGACAGGGATTCCCAGGCCAGGTCTTGCTTCTTCCAGCAGTTTCTAGTCTTTGGAGAAACTCTAGTTATACCACGGTGGGTGCGTTAGATTCATTATTTGAGGCTTGCTTTGCTTCTCTTGTGAGGCAGGATCGTGTAAATTGCTCTAATCAGGAAGAAATGCAGCCTGGTTTTGCCCAATTCTTCCAGAAGTTTCTGGATATTGCAAGACAGACAGAATTTTTTTTTCCCTACAAAAATATGTTGCAATCATCTGTCCAGAAACCAGAGTAAGTCATCAAAGAGGATATCTTGGGATGAAAAATGAATTGCAGCAAAAAGAACTAGCCCAGAAGCATTTGATACATCTGAGGCATGAGCAACAGGTGCTGGAGTGTATCAGTAGGCACAACAAAGGGCCAGCAAAAATTCCCCTTCTCTCCTCGGCCGACCTAGCACAGTCCTCTGCCTGTTGTTTTCTTTGTCTTACAGCACAGTTTAGACTCAAACATGAGTCCACAGATTCTTTCTGGTACTTTATTTTTATGTTTGTATGATTTCTTTTGGTGTTTCCATTTGTTAGAATGTTATCATTGCAGGGGCAAAAATTTAATAGTTTAAGAAACAACAGATAAGGAGTTTGCTTGTAGGCCTATAATGATAACTATAGGCCATCCTTGATAGTGTAGAAAAATACATAAATGTGCTGTTCTAAGACTTCGTGAACTATTTACTTCAAGAAGTGGAATCTAATTCAACAATCTCTGTAATACTTCCTGAGAAGCACAGAATCTGAATATTATGTGACTTGCTCAGAAAAATATAAAATTATGCTACATTACAGCAAGGTCTTGAAGCTTATGATGACTTTTATTTGAGTGAACTGTATATTATGCACAGTGTTTATTTACCTACTTTCAAGAGGACGCATTAAAAGACTTACACTATAAGTATTGTTAATGCTATGTAGGAGTGAGTCCCTGTCAGGAATAGGGCAGGTCCATCTCAGTGAGCCAACCTACAGCTGGTGGCGTAGAGAGTTTGGGGTTGGAGATGTGGCTGGGTGATAGAGCTCTGCCTTGCATGCGCAAAGAGCTGGGTTGGATCCCCACACACCCAGTACAGCCAAAAAAAAAAAAAAAGTATTAAAAGTTAAAGTTTACTCTATTGTCTCTTTTAGTTTTCAGTTTTGTTTATATTGTTTCTGTTTTACTTCTTTTTTGTCTGGATGTATAGCTCAGAGGAAAGACCCTAGGTACAATTCCTAGTACCACAGAAACCACCACCCCACCCCACCCCTGCACCCAAAAAACAAAGAGGCAGGTGGACTGCCAATTCAGTGCTAGCCTGGGCAACCTAGCCAGGGTGCTGTCTCTAAAAAGCAAAAAAGCCCTGAATATGTAGCTCAGTTAGAATGCCTCTTAGGGAAGAGGGTAAAAAAGATTGTTGTACTTGGTACTTGCAAGAATTCTTGAATTAGTGTATATACAAGTCCCTGCCATTCTATTTAAATTTAAATGTCAAATAACAATTTTGTAATTTTAAAAAAATACACTTGGCTCTACCATTGAAGTTACGATTTTTGCATCAAAAATCAGTATTCTTCTTATTCATTGTAGGACCCATGGATGGTGTTTAACTTGTCACCAATGTTTAAGGCCTAGAAAGTGACATATATATCATATATAGATTTATGCAAATGATTAGAACAATTAGGTAATTTGAAATATCCACAGAGCTACCTTTTTATGCTTAAGCATGTTAAAGGCACCCAAAATCTAGTCTTTTGCCAGTTTCCCATATATAATAAAATATCATTGTACAGCCTCATGCTGTACAACAGTCTCTACACTTACCCATGCATCGTGCATAACTGACACAACAAGTGTGTATACTTCGATCTAAATTTCTGGATTCCTCAATAAACACCCCTAGTATGAGACTGCAAATGAGAGTGTCAATAATAATGCTAGCTTTATAAACAATTTCATGAGAAATATAAAGAAAAAACAATAAAAATTACATTTCAACACACAAAGGCATACATATATGCAGTTATAAGTGCCACTAATATATCTAATGGCAATATTTTGCTACATGGTATAGCTAATCACTGGCATTTCATTCCCTTTGCTTTAGATTGACTTAATAATGTTAAATTCATTCACTGTTAATTATTTCTACTATATATTAGCCAAGTTTATTTTGTTCTTAAAAATACTATAGTCATTGTTATTGGGATACTGTGCATATTTTAAAGTGAGTAGCACTGTCTAAATTTTAAGACAAGAAGGTATCAGTGTAATTACTATATATAATATATATATATATATATAATATATATAATCAACTGGTTACTATCAAGGATAGGTGACATGCTAAATAAATTTTATTGTTCTCATCTGTAAAATTAGTGCTATAAAAGATATGAAAGATTTTGTCAAAATAAATATATTTAAAACTAACCTGATTGTTAATTTGCAGACATATTTTTTCATCTCCTAAATTAGTTCATCAATAATTTTCTAAATATTATGTGAATGCATATCCTGTCCTGTGCAACTGCCTAAATCTTTACTGACAAATTGATACATTCAAGAGATAATGAATTCATGGAGTATGTTCATGTTTATATATTACTTATAGTCTTACCAATGGAACCACTCAATATCCTTATATTTCATTGTGATAATCTCCAGCATATTGAAATTTTAAAATTTACATCATGAATTCACCTGTAAAACTACTTTTTAAAAAATCTATACAAACTACAAATTAACTAAGTAATAATAATTTTTAAATGTTTTAGAAATTATAATAACAAGAAATTGATAGGAGAAATCGTTAAAAACACTAAATTTAAAATAATTTTTAAAATGTTTAAAAACTTTTCCTGATATTCATTTCAAAAGCTTCTAGTGGCTAAGCAAGATTGTCCCTTGTATTCCAGGGTCTTTTGTTATGCTGATAAACGCATTCACTCTTACATTTAAATAATAAATAGGTACTACACAAGCCTTTTCTTTTACTATGTGAGTTCTTTGTTAATCTTAACCAGAAGATGGTACACATGCAAATTATATCGTACCCAATTAAGGAGGGCTTGATTCATAAAGTACCACCTGATAATACTTTGAGTGTTCACCTTGTTAGATATTTGTTACTGAAGGAAACATTGAATTCTGAAAATAAAATGCTGAGAAATACAGTACTCATTTTCTCTGGTACTTGTTCAAAGGACTGTAGCACTTTTAAGAGGCTCTAAAATATGCATGCAAAAGGTTTGATCAGCCTAACAATGAAGAAAAAGTATAATGAGCAGTTGTGATTTGAATTGAAAAGTTTCAAAAAGATGCAAATTAGCATCTTATCCAAAAGGAAAAAACACACCTCATCAAGTTAAACAGCAGTTTCCAGGTTCTAAGCCTATCTTGAGTATTTTTTAAAAAACTGTATTTACTGTACTTGCTGAGAGTATATCACATCAGTTCATTTCCCCAATGGGAGAGCACTTCAAAGATATCAAGGACTCTCCTGACTCATAACAAAGTACAGAAGTGAGAGACTGTGTGACAGCAATAACTGTGAAATGTCATTTGAAAAAACAGAATATAAATTTGACTTTCAAAGTTAAGAGCAAGAAGATGTCATTCATGTCTACCTGTATTAGTTTCCCATTGCTTTGTATCAAATTAATACAGACCCACTCATGTAAAACATTTCCCTGTTATTCTGATCCAGGTGAGGAATCTGGCCAGGCTTAGCTGGGCTGTCTGCTCATACTGTGCCAACAAGAAGTTCAGAATATCAGCTGGCTGGACTCATCAGGCATCCAAAAAGAAAAAAACAAAAATTTCATTTCCAAGGTTGATGCCTGAATTAAGTTCTTTGCAGTTGAAGTACGGTGGAGGAAAAGAAGGCAAAGAAGTCTCCAAAACTGAGATGGAAGTTTTTCATGTTTTTATTCTTCTGTTTGACATTTTAACCCTCATGTACTCCCTTTTTCTCCTGTGCAAGATCAACGGAATAAATGGCGCTCAAGAACTTTGCTTTCTCTGGGGTACAGCACAGATTGTCCACAGAAAACACTCAAATTGCCATACTTTAGACTTTGGAATGTCGGATGCTACTACATATGGTCTCTTTTTTGTGATGCCACCTAGTCCTCACTTCAAGAATTCATAAAATACATATAACTTCCCACATCGTTAAGAGTAGAGCATTTCTATGACTACCGAAAGTCATAAATTAGCACACAAAATAAAGAGAAATTGATTTTTTTATCTTCCCTTAAACTGTAGGAGTCATTGAAAATTTTATCTCTAGCATTATTTCTGTTGTACAGCTCTTTATAGAGAGAGTTATATACTGTAAGAGTTGCTTTCCTGGAACTGGGACAAAATGCTGTACACCCACAATTAAAGGAAGAGAAGTTTGATTTGTTTTATACTTGAAGGGATTCAGTTCAAGGTTTTCTAGCTTCAAGGAAGAAACATCATGGTAGGAGGATGTGATAAAGGAAAGTGCTTAAACTCTGTCAAGCAGGAAGAAGAGAGAAAAGTGCGGTGTCTGGAGTGAAGATAACTCCAAGGGCACACTCCCGGGGATCATCTCTAAAAAGATTGCACCTCCTAAAAGCATATTCAGCCAAGACCCCTCATCAATAGATTAATCCACCAATGAGTATAGAATCCCACCACCACCCAAATTTCTGCCTCAGGATAGGTGTGATTTCTGGTGGAAATTTTAGCTCTAATATATGACACAGACCATTGTCAAACTCATTTTGTGAAGCCCATACCTTCACAAATCATTAACAACATATTTTCAGAGTAAGAATTGTTCATGCATTGAGTTTAGACTCTTAAAAATTTTCCTTTTTGTCACACATTTTAGTGGCATATTTCTTTGTGGCTAGGACAAAATAACCAAAACTTACAAAATAAAAGATACGTACTTTATTATTCACACTTTCAATTAATTTATGGGAAGCTCCAAGTCAGAAAGGGCATGGTGAAAGAGTCCACCATGAAAAAGTTACTCATATCGTAAACATAAGGAATAACTTAGTGCAAAATCATTTTGATGGAACCCAGAAAATACTTTGGAAAGACAGTACATTCACACTTTTATCTTGTGTCCATTCTCCAAGCTCCAGCACTGCAGTGTATATTGATCCCACTTTACCCATTTTAGGGCAGAGCTTCAAGTCTCTCTCAGGTAATGATCATCCTAAAATACACATTCAGATTAACTTTGATCTTGTCAGGGTTTGCTCCTTAATTACTAGTGATCAGGTTGTATTTTTTACTTTCATTATTTTTTTTCTATGTGAAACCTATACCTTGACAAACTCAAACATTTCTATAGGTGACAAAAAGAAATCACAAGCCACTAGACTACAACAAATTTATTACTGACAGTCATTTAAAAGAATTCTTGAAGGACAGAATTTTGGAAATGTAAATCATTGACACAGTCATAGGGATCTTAATAAGAAACAAAATTTTGATTAAATAAAATCACAGTTTATAATTACAAAATGTAACCATAATGCCTAGTAAATGTGACAATTATTGAAGATAGAGCATGAAAAGTAAGCAGAAGAATTCTGAGGACTAATCGGCCTCCAATTTGAGATCACATTCAAAATCATAGCGCACACAAAAGATAAAATTTATGAGTCAGAAACTGACACCTGGGACTGAACACTGAAAACAACCTAAGAAATTTTTAGATGGTAAAGAGTTCAGGCAGGCAAAGTGCTTTAAAATGGCATCTGAAAGGATCGTTGCACTCAGATAAGGATCCAATTTCAGACAATTTAAGTATTACCGATTAAGAACTGGGAATGCATCAGGATATAAAATACTCGATTAATGGAAAGTTCAGAATATTGATAACCCCATAAAAATGGAAAAATAGAATAAAACTCATTTGACAAGTTCAAAACTTTAGGAAAATAGTTATACATAATTCGTTTAAAGAAATAATCATTGTACAAAGAAATACTGTAAGGTATAATGAGCACAAGAACAAATCCAGAAACAAAAATACTGCTTATACATATAGGCAAAGTTATCAATAGAAGTCTGAAAATCTATTAAAACTTGGGATTTATATAATAAGGAAGAAAGTAACATAAAAAAATTCGTCAAAATCAGTTCAAGTGCTACAAAATATTTTCCTCAAAACACAGTTGCTTATGACTCAAAATGACCTCAACTTATTTTGAATTTATCAGTTCTATATTGTTAAAACTTTTTTATCTTTTTATCTCGACTCTAGGAAATGTTATGTTAAATATACATGATTTTTCTGCTTCTATCTTTCTCTCCAACACACACGTATTTGAAATCTCTATTCATGTACCAGTATGTACATGTACTATACTAAGCTATAGTACATGTCCATCACCTACCTGGTCAGGTCTAAACACAATGGTGTGCTTCCTAATTCCTAGCTCAGGTACCCTAAATTTATCCTGAATTTGTATTTCCTAAATCACTAATGAGATCCTTTCTATAGGAGCCCTTTGTTGCAGTCTTGCTTCACATGTGTAATTCATTACTATGACTTTAACCCTACCTGTATTTCTTGCTGTTTGTACCACAGGGACAAGCAAAGGAATATGAGACTGTAGAGAATCTATAATAACGCAATAGGAGAATTCATCCAAGAATCTGTGGAGTGCTATATTGAAGAAGATTCCAATAGCTAATATAGCAGCTATCTTTGAATGTCCATGCTGCAAAGAGACATTCTTCTGATATTTTACACAAATTACCTAATTTAATACTCACAAAAGCTGTGTTGGGTGCAAATTATTATTCCCACTTTAAAGCTAGAAATTTGAAGAATGGAGAAATAACTGCTAGAAAATCACAATATTCAATAACGTATTTTGCTGTAGCTGAAATCTTATTTTATGTTTCTTTGAATTTCATATAAAAGATCTGCACACAGAGCAACTGAACAACAGCAATATAAATAGCAACTCAACGCTTTTTTTTTACTTAAGAGCATCTTTTTCTATTGAGACATTAGTACAAGCCAAAAGATTATTACTAAAAATGATCTATAGATTATTCTAAGCTTGATATACATCAGAAATAAGTGGGAACCTAAGATATCTACCAACAGAGCATTATCGCTTGTCAAGAGTTCTAAAATTGGGGCCTACAAAACTACGCCCAGCAAACCTCAAGCAGCAAGCAAGGACTGGAATACACCACTGGGCCCTGACCGCATGCACCCTTGCAGAATCCCAGCACACAGGGAAAACTTGGAACTCCACTCCCAGGCAGTAAGATAACACCCTGCATCCGAAACCACCCCAAGATGAACCTTGGACTACAACAGATTATCTGTGCTAGCTTGAAGGGAGATTAAGTGACTACCTCACCAAAACAGATTTCAGCTGGCTCCAGGCAGTGTGGTGCATATGTCCCTAAAATAGAGGTGCACAGTGGGTAAATAAGGACAGAAGTAAAGCTCCCTCCAACTAACTGTAAGACCTTGGTGAGTCAGAAAAAGTGAGGATAATCCCATCCTATGCACAGAAAACATCAGGTAGAGTGAGGAGTGTGCAGAGAAGGACTCCTCCAACTTGAAGAAAGTCAAAAGAGATGAGACACACAAGCACACAATAGGGACACAGTAGGCCTCAGTGGACACAAACACTATAGACAGGGAGACTCGATGACCTGGAATAACATGAAAATAAAGTACTAGTAGGAACTAAAAGATGACCTACATCAATACTACTAGGTTTGTCAACCCAGGAAGAATACAGGACTCACCCAACAGGCCCTGCAGCAGGGTCAGGTGACTGGCCCACCTATTCATTGTGGGACCCAGCAATTGGACAAACATCAATCTTATAGGAGGACACCAAAATACACACTACCAACAGTTGACA
Organism: Dolichotis patagonum; assembly: GCA_004027295.1. Classification (NCBI taxonomy): domain Eukaryota; kingdom Metazoa; phylum Chordata; class Mammalia; order Rodentia; family Caviidae; genus Dolichotis; species Dolichotis patagonum. Next base: position 4,064 of record PVJX010014668.1, on the reverse strand, counting down.
CTAGCAGGTCTGAAGGGCCAAACACTAACTCAAAAGGGGAAAATGGCAAAACAAAAAAGCAAAATACAAATCTCAAACATCTAATCCAGCAGGAGTAAGTACAAGAGACACTGAAATAGAGGAAACCAAAAGTAACACACCAGAAATCTGTGAAAAGATAGCGAATAATAAAAAAAAAAACTCCATGAGGCCATAGAGGAAATCAAATTAGAAGTACTTTCCCATATAAAGATAGAAATAACAACTTAATAAAGGAGTTGCTGAGTGCAGCTAAAGAAGAAATAGAGAAAAAAGTACAGGAGCATGGGAAACTGATTGAAACCTTGAATGCACAATGTAGAAAACAAGCAGAATTCATGAGGCAAACTGAAAGAGACATCCAAGAAACAAAAAATTCTATTCAAAGTGTGTAAAACCATTTAAAGAAAGCTGAGGATAGGATTTCAGACCTTGAGGACAGGCTCACAAGTAGTGTTCATGAAAGGATAGAACTTTTAAAAATAACAAAGCCGTATGAAATGACAATCAAGCAGCTTCAAGATGATGCCAAGAGAAACAATATAAGATTAATGGGCATTAGTGAAGATGCTAGAGTCAATGCAAATGACATAACTAAAATATTCACAGAAATAGCAGCAGAAAATTTCCCAAACATGGGGAAAAATCTGATATGCAGATAACTGAGGCATACAGAATGCCAAACAGTCCAACCAACATAAATCTACACCCAGACATATAATAATTAAGATCTCAGACATACAGCATAAAAACAGAATAGTACAAGCTGTTAGAGAAAAGACACAACTCATCAAGGAAAGCCCAAATAGAATCACAGCAGACTTTTCAGCACAAATCTTCAAGTCAAGATGAGCTTGGAGTGAGATATTTCAAGCCCTGAAAGAAAACAACTTTCAAACCAGACTGAGGTACCCAGCAAAATTTCATTCAAATTTAATGGGGAAACAAGATACTTCCACCACAAAGAACAACTGAAGAAATTCACATCCACCAAGCCAACCCTAAAAAGAGTAATGAAAGCCATACTAGACAAAGATAAAAATGACCACAATCCCCAGAACAATGGAAAGAAACTACCAGGTAAGAAAAGCAATTAAATAAGGGGGAGCAGCAGAAAGTAAACAGTTGGAACATAACATGGCAATGTTGAACAAGTACATATCAGTGATATCCATAAATGTAAATGGCCTCAACTTAACTATCAAAAGAAATAGGTTGACAGAATGGGTCAAGAATCATGATCCCACAATATGCTACATACAAGAAACACATCTGACCCAAAAGGAAACTCATAGAGTAAAAGTCAAAGGATGGAAAACAGTATTCCATACAACAGGAACCCAAAAAAAGCAGGGGTAACTATTCTATTTACAGACAATGTGAACTTCAAACCTAAAATGATTAAAAGAGGCAAAGAAGGTCACTACATACTTGTAAGCAGAAAAATTCAAGAGGAAGAACTAACAATTATAAATATATATATGCATCAGACACAGGAGCACCCAACTACATATGACAGATACGAAAGGACATGAAAAACCAAATACACAAGAACACAATTATTACAGGGGACCTTAACAGCCCATTGTCACAAAGAGATAGATCAACTAGACAAAAAGTCAGCAAAGAAATAATAGAACTCAATAACTGTGAGCAATTGGACTTAGTAGATGTTTACAGAGTGTTCCACCCAACCACATCAGAATACACATTCTTCTCAGCTGCTCATGAGACATTCTCCAAAATAGGCAATATAGTATCCAATAAAGCATTCTTAAGTAAATGCAAAGGTATTGAAATTATCCCATTCAGCTCCTTTTGCTCTGGCTGCTTTTGCTGGCTGCTGCCTTGAAGTGTTGACCCTGTACCAAGCCACCCTGCCTTGGAGTCAGCTGGTTATGGACTGAAACTTCAATAAACATTTTTAACAGTGGCAGCTAACCAGATGCCAAGCTATCTGAGTCTTTCAGCATGATGTTGCCATTTGACCATTCCTTCCTCCAATTCCATTCCAAGGCTTTCTTGGGAAAGATGGCAGACCTATAGGTAGTAGGATATGTAGCCCCTCTGAGGGAGACAGCCCAAATGCCAGAATAGAACACCCTGGAGAGATCCAAACAGAGGGAAATGGATTCTCTCAATGCAGGAAGAAACGGAAGTCAAAGAAACAACTCGAATATGAGGTCCCAGGGCTACCATTAGAGAAGCTAAGATTGGTGAACACAGCACTCTCACTGAGCTGCCTGAATTCCTGCCTGAGATTGAGTTGAGGGGCTGAAGCCATGCTGAAGCGACTGGCTTGAGCAGCCCTGAGTGTGGAGCTGAACAGCCCTGTGTACAAGTCACCTGGAATCAACCCTGAACATAACCCAGAGGCACTGTGAATTCACACTGTGGCTGCACTGAGGTCAGAGGTCGGGGATCCCAGCAGTTCTCAGGGACCAGCATCAGCACATGGTGAGTGTTTGGGAGTAAGACCCTCCTGCAGGAAAGGGGAAGCCAACTGGATGACATATTGGAGTGGGGCAGGACAGTCCTAACTCTGTAATGAAGCAGCTTCAGTTGGTTGCTCCCCTCTCAGAACACACAATCACTTAATTCCCTGAGCACGGTACACACTGACACAGTGAAAGCCCATGAAGGATGACTGGCCCGGAGGGGAGGACCCAGCATATACTGCCCTTGCTTGCACTTCACTCTCTGACAGTGGGCTGCAGAGGGCAGAAGCCCCGAGCCTGCATGCACCAGAAGAACACTAACCAACAAGAAAAGGGGCTGGGAATTACACTATGTACTTGTATGGAAGGAACCAAAAACATGACGAGAGAGAGAAATAAGAAAAAACCCCCAGCCCCCAACCCTGAGAATATTGATCCAAGAGAGGTAACAATAAAACATGTAACATCAAACACAGTGTCAGCAGACATAAAAAGATATCTTCAGGACCCCCTAAACAAGATCAAAACTGAAATATTAATTCAAGTTAAATAAGAAATAAGGATATTAATAAATGTAAGGCTGGGCATTTCTCAAGAAGACACAGACAGAAGAATGGAGGAACACAAAAGGAGAGAAGCATTCAATGAAGAATACAAAGGAAACTTAGAATTCATGAAGCAGATTCAAAGAGATTACCAGGAAACTAGAGACTCCATAGAAAGTTGGCAAAATTGCTTGAAAGAAACTAAAAAGCTTGCAGAGACCAGCATCGCAGCCTGTCTGTTTGGGACCCGAACCTCTGGGACCCGCAGAGTGGCCCGGGCTGTTTGGATTGAAAGTCTGCGCAGACCTGCATCTCGGCGTGACTGTTTGGGACTGGTAGGCCCACCCTTCATCCACAGGGAACTGCCCTGAGACCGGCATCTGGGCCAGGTCTGTTTGGGCCCGTAGCCCCGCCCTTCACCCCCAGGAAGTCTCCCAGAGACTAGCATCGTGGCCTGTCTCTTTGGGACCCAAACCTCTGGGACTCACAGAGTGGCCCAGGCTGTTTGGATTGGGGATATTGTGGAGACTGGCATCTTGGCCAAGTCTGTTTGGGACTGGGAACCTTGCAGAAACCAGCATTTTGGCCTGACTCTTTGGGACCTGTAGGCCCACCCTTCACTCACAGGGAACCGCCTGGAGACCTGCCTAGGACAAAGCACAGTGGCCTGGCCTGCCCGAGATTCCAAAGGTTCTGGGCTGACCACACACAGCATTCTCCTTACAAATTAGAAAGCCAGGGGCCCACAGAGGAGAGTTAGGTCCCTGTGAGGAGGCCAAGAGACTGTAGGGGAGCCACTGACCTCCAGGAACTGAGAGTGTAAGAGGTAATTTGGCACACATGCAAAGAAAGCTTTGGAACACCGCTCAAAGTAAGGAAATATAGAAAAATGACAAAAGGAAAGACCAAAAGGCAGGCTCAAAGCCCTAGCCCTCCCCAAGAAAGCTTAGAAGCTGTGTACATAGAAGAAAAAAGAAGCCATACACCTGAAATGTCTGAAATGATATTAAATGAAATAAATATGCAAATAGGGAAAGCTATGGAGAAATTCAAACCAGAAATA